>VZSZ01010399.1:142724-235323 GCA_013398815.1 Ibidorhyncha struthersii
CTGCTGTGCGTTACAGGAATCCTTAAGCCTGACGCTGGTAGCGCACACTTCTCCCAAATGTTGCAACCTCCCACAAAAAGGAAAAAAGAAAAAAGAAGGGCCAGAGATACCGCTGCAGACTTCGTTGCTTCAGTGCTGCTACCAGTTTGCGTGGAAGCATGCAGGTATCGCTGACAGGACTATAAAGCTTCAAAGAGAAAACTGTGAAATTTCTCTTCCCTCTTTTCCAGTATTTCTTTTAAATGAATGAAAAAGAAGATTGAAAAATCTGCCAGGCTGATAAGCAGGGCTTTATGTCAGGCTCGCAAAGAATCTGCTGTAACCTCTTCTTTTTTTTTTTTTTTGCTATAATTTGTACTTATTTCATTCCAAAAGAAAAAGAAAAAAAGGCAAACCTGTAGAGAACACAAAGGTCCTGTAGCAAGCCTGTTGCTAAGTCAAACAAAGCTGAGCAAAACTAAAGTCACTCTATAGGCAGACTGTTTCTGACTTACTCCTTGAAGAGCTTTCAATGGGAAGCTGCCAGCAGAGGTATTCTCTTCAAGCCATGTATTTTGCTTCTCTCTTGCCCCAGACTCTCGGCCTGTTCAATCTGTGATTGCGGAATTCCCGCAGACCTGCAGGTGTTGCCAGGAAAAAGCCTTGCCATTCATTAGGTGGGGCTGAAGGACCTTGCTGGAAGCGCCATCGTGTTGACCTTGTCAGCGTTTTCTAGACCTGGTCCACCTGAGAGCTTAATGAGGGGAGATGTATTGGAAAAGCTGGTTGCAGTTAGTTTGGCACCAACTCTGGTACTCTAGACAGATCCAAGACGTTTTGGTATTCACCAAATATACAAATCAGTGCATGTAACCCCTTTTCTTGCTCTCCGACATAGTCACGGATCCATCTCATTTTTTTGACACTTTATTTAGTATTGGAAACATTCAAAGAGCATAACAAATGGAAATTCAGGGTTTAGCCAGATTGTATCAATTGTTGGTATTGGAACATCAGTGGAGCTCAAACAAGTTTCACTTGGCAGGACAACTGCACAAAAGCATTTGATGTTGAATCACAAGCTATTTTCAAGGTTCATATGCACAAAAGGGTTCAAATATGAGCAAATTAAAGGCTCAATATTGATGAAATATGTTCTCGTTTCCTTTACAGTTGCCAAATATTTAACCTGGTCAGGAGACAAATTCAAGTGGGATTAATTCTATGGAGACAACCTCAGATTTCTCCTGGGTTTCCTTGAAATGAGGTATCCTTCGCTTCCTATCCTGCACGTTTTTGTAATGCAGCTGCACATTGTTGAAAAATTGCCACAATTCATGGCGGGGTGGCTGCACTTCAGCAATGAGAGAAGTTATTTGGAATACATATATCTATATTTGCATGCTTGTGAAGCTTACGTGTCTGGCTCGTTAAGCTCTAGGAAGCTCCTTGATGGACAACACCATGATACACAGTGGATGGCAATTAAGCCGTGAAGCTGAGTAAAGAGAGACTGATCCTCAGCCCTGTGAACTCCAAAGGAACTTTGGAGTATTTTTGTTATTCAAAAGGGTAAAGGCTCCTGTAGAGCGGAAAAACGTGTAGAAGATGAAGAAGAGGTGAAAAATCCCCTCCGCATCCAATGACCTCTGGGTGCTGTGCAGTCTGGGGATTGCGCCTTAGAGCCAGGTGGTCCTGGAGGTCTCCTCTCTTTGCACAGTGCATCAGCGAGAGACAGGACCGCGAGGAGCTGGCTGGAAGCAGCTCCTGCCACCACTCCTGCTCCGTGCCTGTGGGTGTGCCGAGGCCAAGGCGCTGGTGGGCAGAGGGGGAAGCATGAACTGGCGTTACAGTCATTCTGCCCAGGTTTGAGGCTTGCTTGCCTCCTTCTTTCTTCTGCCATGTGATAGAGAGGGAGCGTTTGGCATGGCAATATAAGCAACTTCTGTTTTGGAGCAGGATGACAAAAGGGAAGAAGAAGCAGAGACTGCAGCTGTAATCTCAGTGCTCTGGTCTTTCCCAGGAGCTGAAGCACGTGCCCGCACAGGTATCTCGGGAGGATGCTTCTCAGTGGCTCCAAAGGGCTCAAAAGAGCCTGAATGACTTTTGCTCCTGCACATATAGGTGTGATGACTGGGAGAGGGAAGAGCTGGGGCTCATTCAGATCCACGCTGGATTAACTGAACACCCATATCTGCAAACCAAACTCACAGCCCATGTAGGCTATGACATAGGAACACGAGCAACAGATTTGCTCAGCAACCGGCTAATTGGGAACTGAAAAAAAATCTCTCCTTGCAACAGGTAGTGCCTGGCACAGTAACGTGCTCATCTCATTTGGTCCTTAAAGGAATGTCTCGTTGCCTCCCAGATGCACCCGTTCTGTAAGCGCTTTTGGTGCCCTTATTGCCTACACAGGTCCTGAGAAAATCATGGAACAGAAGCCCACGCTTTTTCCATCTTTCTATTTAAACCCAAAGGGTGTGTCCAGGAGCGTTTTTAAGCTGAAGTGATGAAGCCCTCCTCCACAAGGCCAGAGGGAGGCGGACACAAAGGTCTGACAACGTTCCTGACCGTACCCCCTTGCCACGGCACTGGATGCAGAGCAGACCCTTTGAACGGCGCTGGGTTGGTCCTCGGGCTGGGGGAGCGGCTGCGTAGCCTCACTAGCCATCGGCACGGAAGCTGGGAATGGAAAACAATTTCGACATCGGCAGCCTGGAGTCCTGCCCTTCGCAAACACATTTGATGTTCATACATGGTCTCTTGGCTGCTGCTGCTGGGGACCATCTGTTGGGATGGCTTCGTGCCTGATCAAATGGTGGTATGCCAGTTTCACTGGGACATGAAATAGATGCCAAACAAAACGCGTCTGGTTTTACTTCTATTACTCTGAATTCAAAGCACATGCTAATACTAATCCCCCTTTTAACACTGTTTTGGTGCCAGTTAAACCTTCATTTTTTCCCACTATCTGCCGGATTTCTACCACGTATTTAGGTGCTTAACGAAATCCAGCAGAAATCGGCGCCGTTGATTTCACACAAACAGGGCAGTGTTTGCAGGGGTTTGGTGAGAAGTGTTAGAGCTAACGACAGAGGTGTATGCGTGAGAGTTTCCTATACACGTAACACAGGATCCTTGAAGGAGCTGGACTAGGACAGTTCTTTAAAAGTTGCTCTGGAAACAACATCCAACTATCATAGAACTTTCTCCTTGACGGAAATGTGACTTAGCAATTTAAAAATGCTATGGTACACTAGGCATAGTTGTGTTTTTTTTTTTAAAAAAAACCCTCTACTAAGTGTGCAAAGGCTTTGAGCATTATAAGAATACTAACCTGGGATGCTCTAAAGACATTTTATTTTCACTGTGCTATGAGTTCACCATAGCTCCAACCTTGATCTATAGTAAAATCTTCCATGCTGTGGCTGGCTTTGCCGTCTGGGTTTATATGACTAACTCCCTGTGAATGTTCCACATTCGGAGAAGTGTGTTCCTGACCTCAGCCAAGATGAATATTATTGTCAAAACTGCCATCATTACAGCTACTGTGGGTTTTCAGATTCCTCTAGCGTTTGTGGGGAAAATCCATCTGCTACAGATGGTCCCTTGGACAACGGATTTTCTCCTCTACTCCCATAGCAGATCAGGAAAGCCTAAAGGAGCATCACCTGATGGGCTTCTCTTTGCTCTTCGTCCTTCTTCTGCTTCACAGTGCTAAGAGGCTGGACATCAGGAACACCTCCTGCGACCTCCTCCATCTGCCCCAGGGGGGCAGATGACAAAACCCTGTGTCCGGCCTGCCCTGGCCGGATCCCCGCTGTGTGCAGGATGGGCTGGATCCAGATGTGCCAACAGAGGTTCCCAGTTTTAGGAAGGGCTGGGACTTGACTACTTGGTCAAGTATTTAATTCCTCAGCTCCTGGATTCAGAATTATTTAAATTACTTCATTTTGTTAACGATGCAACAGATTCCTGGGTTACTATAATTTAATAACCTTAATTAAAATTTTAACCACTTTGCTTACATTGCCTTCTTGTATACTCCTAAAGTAAAAGTTACTATGGAAATCTAGAAAAAAAATAACAGTTAAGGAAAGTTGGGGAATTTGAAAATTAGTTTCTGTTTGGCGTAGCATTGTACTACAAAAAAAAAAAAAAGAGAATTATTTGAATCTCCCAAGTAAATATGGCAGGTCCAGGAGCATAGGCCAACCAGTGGCATGTGGACTGGCCATAAAATTAAAAATAAACTTAAGAGTAAATGTGCAGCTAAATGCAGACTGTGGGGATAGGATGTGAACTTCAGCTATTTCCTGGAGCTAGCGTGGTTCCAAAGTTTAACAGCTTTAGCCTTTGGAGACCCGGAGGCGTGCATACTTGTTTTCAGTTTCTCCTCCTTTCATCTCCCCCCACTCGGAGCTCTACCACCTCCCAGCTGCCCTGCTCGCTCCATCTCTCCCTGCAGAAGGACACTCCGCTCACCCTCTAACGAACGTCCTGCATGGCGCAGAGCATCCCCGCACAGCAACAGTGCCTCCCGTGCTGTCCTCATGTCCTCCCACCCGCTCCCGCAGGATGGGGGCCTGGCTTCCCATTTTGCCCTCAAAACCAGCCAGGGAGATGAGCGACTGCCAGCTGCTCTCTGGGCATGCTGGCTCATACCTAACAATTAAGCTTTTTATAGCGAGCTTCAGTCTTGAACTTTCTTTTTTTTTATGGGTTGGTTGTTTTTTTTTTTTTGGTTAAAACAACAATAGAGGTAATGGGGAAGGGTTAATGGAAGAGCTAGCACATCCTTATCTCACAAGGGCTCTGTGGTAGTGAGGAGATATTTTCAGGCATAAATTTGTTATTAGGGGATATAGTACAAAGCTCAAAAGTATCTCACTAAGCCCAGCTTGAGCTTTGTGTTCTCTTTGCTTGTGACTCTCGTGCTTGCATGGACTCAAGGCCAAACTCAATTTAGGAATGTGTTTCTAAAACATGTCTTGATGTCTCTCTCATTTATGGTAGAACTTTAATTTCGTGCTCATTTCTCCTAATACCGTATTATAGTTTTCTTTGTTTAAATAGAAATGCATGTAAAAACAAATTCTAGTGTGTCGTGGTTTAGGCCAAATTGGCCACTGGGGACACTGGGGACCCCAAATGGGACTGACAGATGCTCCCCTCTACCCCTCTTCAAAAAGAGAGGCAGAGGAGGGAAAAAGAGACTTACGAGTTTAGAAGGAACTAAACTACTTTAATGAGATATTAATAATAAAATACAAAGGAAATAATGAAATATATACAAAACCGTATCAAGCTCCCAAGATGACAATCACAACACTGGCTGGCACTGGGGCAGTCCCAGGCTGGACTCAGTGACGGACGGGAACTGGATTCCAGATCTGCATTCAGGATCGCGACCAAAGGCAGACGACTGAAGTGAAGAAAGAGAGAGCGAGAGAGCAAAAGTGCGAGAGAGGAAAAAGAGAGCGCTGTCCCTTTGATCCCTCAGCTTTTATACTGAGCATGATGCAGATGGGATGGAATTCCCTGCTGGTCAGTTTTGGGTCACCTGTCCTGTCCGCTTCTCCCTGCAGGTGGGGGACCCCACTGTGCTTTTCTGCTTCCGACCCTCCAATGGGGCAAGT
This sequence comes from Ibidorhyncha struthersii, assembly GCA_013398815.1. Classification (NCBI taxonomy): domain Eukaryota; kingdom Metazoa; phylum Chordata; class Aves; order Charadriiformes; family Charadriidae; genus Ibidorhyncha; species Ibidorhyncha struthersii. The sequence goes on from VZSZ01010399.1 coordinate 148,346, forward strand.
AACAAAGTTGGTTGGCCGTGGCTGTTATAGTGATAAGTATAAGCGAGAGCCTCTCCGCATCCCATGCCTGGGCATCAGCTATAAACAGTGCTCTTATCACTCTGAGAGAGTGAACATTGTCTGCACAATCTGCTGTTAATTTCAGTAGTTAGAAGAGGCCCAGCTAAGAAGCAAAGTTACTGAACAAAATTGGTCCTGTTTTACCTCAAACCAGGACATAGTGTAACTCCTTGAACACCTTGAAAATTTTTCATCATTCAAATTGTTGCAGTAGTGCCTATCTCCTAACCCAAATCTCCAAGATATGTGTGCCACCCACTTCTCCCTATTTGTCAGTGGCACTCAGCAAGGCCCTTTCCACTAAAACCTTTTCTCCCCTTGTTTCCTGCTAAATCCTTCCATTGTAAAGTAGCAGACAAAATAGTAGAATAGATAAATAACAGAAGAAAATTGGGGCACATTTTCATGAACTTTCAAGAAATTTGTGTACACATTTGAAAGATGTGTGCACATAAACCTTATTCATTACAGTTCTTGGATTCACCTAGAAGAAAATATGCTGAATAGAGTCGAAGAACAATGTAAACCACAAACACAACAGTGGAGGCTTTCTTATAGGAGGCAGAGAGAAAGAAAACACCATTGGAGATAACAGAATTAAGGACTTTGGATTTCTACTTGTAAATACTTGTGCTTTGATTATCTATGCTACAGCCACAGGTGTCATGAGATGCACATTATATTTACTGTCTTTCAAGGTAAATTCAAGACGTGCTTTCACCTTGCAGTGCCTCTAATTGACAACACAGCTAAATTTATCTTAATGCAAAATCCATAACACATTTTTTCCCTAGCCCTTCGTATCACTCCTTCTCCCACACCAAAAAGAAACTTATTATCAAGAAAGGAATGATTACAGGAAATAAACATTTAACCATAGTCCCTTTTCAAAAAATGTTCATAGCATTCTTACCTCCTTAACATCTTTCCTGAAATGAATCATAAGAAAGTCCATTGCACATCCCTGCAGGAACCAAAGTTAAGAATTAGGTGTGCAGTCATCATACAGCAGCTAATAAACTAGGTTAAAGTTCCCGTGGCGTAGCAGGGTGAGACACTATGGCAACCTTATTATACAGCATTTTCTATTACAGTATTTATAATTAGTTCCCCGTTAATTTACAGATGAACAAACTTATACTACCAATAGGTATAGGCAGAGTCATAGGTATAGGTATAGGCATAGGCATAGGTATAGGTATAGGTATAGGTATAGGTACAGGTATAGGTATAGGTATATTCACATCACACACGTGATATTTGTGCTTTCTTCTTTCACACAGAATATGTTAGCAGAGTGCTGTTGTACCTAAGCAAATGTTTCTTTGTGATGAAACCTCAGTGCTACGTAATTGTAATTTATTAAAAATGTATTGGCCATTGCAAAAGGCTTAATTCTGGGTAGCAACAAGCAACATCTTCCAGAGCTGAAACCTCAGTGGACAAGTTCTACAAAAAGGCAGAAGAGAACTTAATGTGCTCCTATAACACTATGTTCTTTAACTACAGAGCATTAAGGTCCCATTAAGAACTGGGGTGATACATGAAAAAAACAGCGCCTGCTTTATGTGGTTTGCAATCCACCTCTGTACTGATTTTCCATACACGCTATCTTCCAATACTGTTTTAGTACAAATGTGGTAAATAGCATACCCTCACAGCAGATACCAGAAAATCACCAGGATGAACAGGCACATACGGTATTTGTAAGTGTTCCTAAGAATTCTACTTATATGAAGGATTTTCTGGTTCCCCCAGAAACCAGAAAATAACTTCCTCTCCATGCTGTAAGTCAGAGACTCACACAAGGAACTTGGGAGAGGAAAATACCAAATGTTGGTTTCTCCTTTTCTTTTTCTCTGGCAGTGAAGACTTAATTACAGACAGATTTTTCCATAGGATGCCTTTATGTTTGCATACTTACAGCATGCAGCTACTCTACCAGTGACCCCTTCAGGTCCATTACTGCTTTGAGCTTATGAAACTATCAATCCTGCAAATGATCTACCAAACTGATGCCTGAGGGGAAATCCCTCAGCATGCTTAAGCCCATGTGGTAGTAAGTGAAGCAGTTCTCAAAACAAAGGGGCTGGAAGTAATCCTATATTTGGACTACTGGTCGGAGTTTCATCACATGAAGTAACCCTTCATCAGCACAATCAGTCTTCAAAATGTTTCAACAGCTGGGGCTAGTTGTCACTTCCAGAAGAACGTTATCACCTGTTAAGGAAATAGGACATTTGGGGACACGCTTCACTAGCAATTTAGGGAGATCTTTCTTCCCAGAACTGAAGGGGGGGTAAAAACACCAGAGTGAGATTTTTTGAGCTGTATCATCCAGCGTGCAAAACGTAGAAGAAAAAGTATTTTGTAAGTGAATTATCTGAGGAAGCGTTCCTCTGAAGCGACCTCTTCAAAGCTCTTCAAAGCGACAGTGCTTTCAAGAGCAGCCTGTGAAAACAGCGGCTTTGCCGAGCGTGTGAATAATACTGGTTTGTACACTGCAAACTGTTTCACAGGTCACCAGTGAAGATGGAGTTCATTAAAAAATGATTTAAGTTCTTCTACAGTCTGACTTATACTGGGGGAAATCCAATGTAAGCCAATGACTTCATGTTATCAATTAAAAACTAAAATTGCCTGAACAATCTTAACTCTGCTTCATCGTCCATACGCATTGTGACACAGCCTTGAAGTACATCACCATGTGCAGCTACACCTTCACCCCAATGTGCGTTTCAGCTGATGAAGGAACATTTAAAATACTCAGCTTTGTACGTAGCATGGCCTTTTTTGTAGTATACTGCAAATTACAGTTCCCCAGCACAGGATTCATATCATTCATCGTCAAGAAACCCTTATTATTTAACCTCTGTAGGCCTCTTGCTCTGCTTCCTCCAGAGGGCGATCCATCTGACCTATTTTAGACAACCACTCAGGGTGAAATGTGTCTCTTGATTTAGAGACCTGCATTTCATGTGAGATGACTGAGACAGTACCCTCAGTTTCCACATCAAACACTAACGTGGTCTAGGATGATCAAATTTTTTTTTTTTTTTGCAAGATCTTCAGAGTTCCTTTTCTAGAAAAACACAGTCTTCTGAACGTTATTTCTGAGAGTTTAGGGCTATCTATAAAGTTATTAGGTTCAGTGAAGAAGGGAAATGGGTGAAAAGAAGATATCAGACTTGAACAAAAAAGCTGATTAAATGATCCAGTGATGTTTTCTGAACACTAATACTTGCTGTCATTTATTCTCAAACCTGAATCGCTTGCCATAGCTTACTTCTTTGGTAAAAAACGGTGCTCAGTCTTTTGGGCCAACATTACAATTTCTGATTAAAACGTCTTCAAATGGAGGATGGGATCGGCACTCACCCCCAGATCTGGGTCCAAGTGCACTATGTAAGGCCTCACACACTAAAAATGAACTGAATTGACTCCCCTCTAAAAAGACTGCAAATTTCTGAATTCCTTCAACTGAAGTTACTCCAGAGTTTGTTCACTTCTTCTTTAACTGAGTTAAAACAAACTTTTTAGTCTGACTATTGACACTTCTTTCTCTTTTTTTCTCCTTAGTTGTCTAACCATTGAACTATGGTAATGTTCTGGGTAGGTACAACTGGGTTTTGTTTAGGTACGACTGGGTTTTGTTTAATCACACACATCTTTCAGGCGCTATTCAGGGAAAGAGGAAGAATGTCTTTTGTTATGATACATGAATTCTGGGTGTGTAGCATCTGCTCCTTGCTCTGCCAGAGGCTTCCCAGGGAGACTGTCTGAAGTCCGTCAGGGTCATCTGTACCAAACTGTGGTCCTCGGTCAGGACTTTGTCTCCTCTGTGCTTCCTTGGGGGACCCAGGAAAGGGACAGGCATGTCCCCAAGGGTGAGCCCAGCCTGCAGCAGGCTGAGTCTCCCTTGGAGGATGCCCCTTTCTCAATATCTGCATGAGCAGTTTCCCATGTGTAGATATGAGTAGGGATTCTCCCCTTCCAGTTAGCCTGGAAGTTCACGATTGCAAAGACTGACTTTTACTGCCAATCTTATTCTTTGCATGTATAACAGGTCTCTGCTCTTGGTACATCTATGTTACAGTACTCATCACTTTCGTATTGTACATCGTTATCAACATTGTCTGCTGGCACTTGTATAAAACTATTTGTGCAATGTTTCACCTTTCCACTCATTTATCTTTTACGCTGAGAGGTGAATAGCATTGCTTTATTTCACATATTCGTCCTTCCCCTGATCTATTTATTGAGCAATATGAGCTGGAAAATGTGAAGAAGTACCTTGTGATTCAGCAGTGAAAGTATATTCTGATCTCTATGGTGGCTGATGGATCATGAACCCCCTCACCTCCAGCACATGCCTCCCAACCTGAGCTGAGCCACGGGCATTGGAGCGGTGCACGCCAAATCCGCCATCAGGCATTAGAGGCATTTCTCTCATTGGTGGTAAGTATCTGGGAAATCTCTCTGCATTTTTGGCACTGTAAATCTTATGCTCAGCTATAATTTAGGGATAAATTATGGTACATTCAGCTGCCATTAGTTTCAAATTAGCAGCGTCATTTAGATTTCTTTTTGTATAAATATTATTAAAGCTACAGATTCCAAAAGTTAGGACGTATATTAACAGAGTGTGCTCACTAATCCTGGGAAGATCATGCCTTCTATTCCATGGGATTTAGGCTTGTCTCCGATTCAAACAGATTCATGGTGTGAAATGTTGAACAGTGCTGCTGGTGACTTGCTGTTCACAAAGGCCAATGCTGATACCTCATTTTTTCGTGTCCTCACACACTCTCGATTGCACTGGAAACTGCTCCTTTGAAAACAAAGCAACAAGTGAAAAAAGCCACAGTGTTTTCTTCCATGGTTAGTTGCCAATAGTTGGCAAAATAAAAGCCTGGGCTGAGAAATGAAGGTCTTTTCTGTTCTGATCCCTCGCCATACCAAAGGGGACTCAGGACCTGCAGTATGGGTGGGTGGATTCAGACGTAATCCAGCTAGTTGTGCCCTTCACCCTGCTGCAGCCCTTGAGGCAGGGCTAGAGTAGAGCCGAGTGACAGGACGCTGACACTGTTTCCTGGTGGCCACCATCAAAAAACATTTAATTTATATTCTTTGCCATACACGTACAGCAAGTTCCCTTGGCCCCCGTCAAGACTCTGGAAGGGAGAGCCAAGTCATGTCCCTTGGCTTGGCTCATCCTTGGCAGACATTCAAGCTTTCAGCTTGCCTTGGAGAAGATGATATTCACTTACAGCTATCAGTTGTAAATGTTCGGCCTTCAGAAGATAGTTAATGGTCTCTGCTGCTTTATATTGGTCCTGTTTGAAGCTGCTGGGTTTGAAGCCTGAGCACTTTCCATCTTCATAGAGAGTATCACGTGGTAACTGGGGACATCTATGGGTTCTGCAGCACATCAGACTGAGTGAAAACATTTTTCTCATAATAAGACTTCTCTAAATTACTTTTTTATTTTGTTAAGTATGAGAGAGACAACCTAATGCTTTAGAAAAGAATTAATAACATTGATTTGTGCTGCATAAAATCATCCTTCGAGATGTAAACGATCAGACGTTGACAGTCATTCATCTCAGGTACCAAGCCAGCCAGATAGAAGTCAGCAGATGTATCCCTGTTAGCGCTGAACTGAGACGGAGGCAACAGATGCTACCTCTCAGCAGGGCTTATTAGACCATGCTCAACAGCATGTTGACATAGTTACATGGTATCCCAACTTCTTCTGGCCTGCAACTGCTCCGCTCATTGCAAAGGCGAAGGAGCAGGCAACTGCACAAAAGCTGGCAAACGTGCCTCTACTCTAAGGCACTGGGTTTGTGGAAGACTTTTAAAAGCATCAGGAGGAGCTGAAAACTCTGTTGTCCTTTTGAAAAGTCTCCCTCTTGATCAGCACACCAGTCCCTGTGCTGTGGCTCTCGAGCCACCTGCATAGCAGACCATCTATTTGTGCTCTAGAGAGGCTGTTGCGGTTGCACGTGTGCACCGAGTATGTGCACTGGACATCAGGAGATCTCTTACGTAGAGAGGTAATTGTACCGTTCAACCAGCAAAGAATAGCTATAGGAAGTAAACTGAATGAAAGCTGCACTTTTATCCACCGTCTCACTTCCTGCTCCCTCTGTCAGTGCCCCAGGCTTGTTGCCTGCTACTTTATGATGGTGCTTACATTAATACTGCTTTTCATATGCAGGCAGCATCTCGTGGGTACCTGCTGTGGCTTTCAATGCACAAATAATAAATTATGGTTTCAATTTTTGAATCAAAAAGATTTTTTTAATTTATTATTTTAGCCAAGTCTCATCTTGCAGCAGTGACTGCCCAAAGGGCTGTCTTGCATCAGACTGTTCAAAGACACTATGACACACATAATCTGAAACTAAAATAAGGATGTTGTGTATGTTTTACCTGGTAACGATTGATAATTTTAATTAATGTCTTCAGCAATTTATGGAAGGGCATTTTAAGTAATGCAGAATACAAAGAAGGTAGTTCCAGTACTCTTTTGGAGACTTGATCATATTCAGCAAGTTGTACATTTAATTTAAAAAAAAAGTCTAGGTTTTATGGTTTCAGAACAAATCTGCAAAACACGTATCTGTGTTGCTTTGTTTAAAATTACAGCTAGCAAGCCAAAAATACATGTTCCAACTGACTAGTCTTATGGGAAACTAACTCTGAGATCCAAGTGCTAGCAATGCAATGGTGACTGTCATTGCAAGTGCCTCAGGTGACACCGGGCTGTAAACAGGCCTAGACAAAATGAAAAAAAATCTCTTAAAATTATCTATTTTCTTCCAAATATTTCTGGACTGTTCTTGATCAGTGACTGGTTCTGTTTGAAATATACCATTTGCAGAGTCTGCCTGTGAAGACTATTCCAGCAACTAACAGATGCACTTTTCCATAAAGTTTATATTTTCCAGTCTAGTTTTTCCCATGTATTAATTTTTTCAGTTACTTCAAGGCTCTAGTAAGCTGCCAGAGAAAATAACAGCAGAAGTTCTGCAAGATGGAGAATGGAGAATGAAAGAAAAGGAGATGGGGAGAGTTACTGCTTGTAAGAAGGACTGAGTAAAGGAAAGATTTTTTGGTGCAGGCAGCAGCCAAGCGTGCCATACTTATCATTCTGTCACCTTTTCTTTGCGAGTCATGAGTTGTTTTCTTTCTACAGCTTCATTTCATTTACCTCAACAGTGAGAACAAGCAGAAGGTCTGGGATAATTTGACTCATAGAGCAATTAGGCACGTTCATACAGGATTTCCCAGTGTCAGTGGGCATCGAGGCAATCAAGACCCAGCTGCAGTTAGTTGCCAAGTCAAGCTTTTGGGCAGAAGGGACCACTCAGCTCCACCAGTGGTTGTATCTACAGGGACAACGAGTAGCCAAGACTTGGACCACCTCGTCATGCCTTGCTTGCCTGAACACCTGTCACAGAAAACAGCTTATTCTTAACCAGACTAATTCTTTCACAGTTTCTTTCTTTCCTGGGTGCATGTCATTTCCAAATACTTTCTTTCTGAGTCTTTGAACTTTTACAAGACTAACAAAGCAGTAAGACGAAAGGCAGGAAAAATGGTGTCTTTATATACTACTATATCACAAACCACTTTAATGAACCTGATGCGCAACGAGATGTTAGATTGGCTCTGCTTACTCTTATAGGTCAGGTGCAATCATTTAAATGCATATGCTTAAAGATCCAGTCTTCAGTTTTAACCTATCGACCAAATCCCATCTGTTTGATATACTTCTATGACATTTACGATGACTTCCAAAATGAGGAGTCAGGGCAAAAGCCTAATTGTTGAGATAGTGAATGTAGCGTTCTTCAAACTTATGAAAACATAGCATCTAAAGGCAGATGAAATGACAGTGACCTGAAATAACAGGAAGCTGGCCTCAGTTATATATCTGGCAGGGGCTGAGGGTGATGGAAGCTTGTGAGCTGTATCCAAAACCATGAAATATAGCCCTGCCCCTGAATGAACTGGAAGGCATATTTCAGCCCTACAGCAAATCAAGGTTCAAGCACCACTGGTCTTTGGGACCTCTGTTCAGTCCTTGATCAGATGCAAATGCAGAAGCTTTGGAGTGATCTTTGGACTCCACTGCTGAATTTCACTGCACCTAAGTCTTCCCTTCCCTTCAGCTGTGGGCTTTCCCCAACACATTCACCAGCATTCATATTTCCCTTGTGAACAATGGGAATAAGAGAGAAAAGTAAACTCTTGCATTAACTCAAACCCTTTCCTGGTAGTCTGGAAGGCGGTGCTGGAGAATACAAACTTTTGCAACCCTTTTCTGTTTGCCTTGGAATATGCAATGTTTTGTGAAATCTGTTCTGCACAGTGGTTAGCAAGGGGTAAAAGGAAATCTCTAGGGAAAAAAAAAGAAAGATGTAAAGTAAAACCAGAGCTAGGTAAGAAAAAAATTGCTTGAATCTAGGAATCTCTGAATTCTTCCATCAGAGAGGGGAAAAAGCAAATTAATTCTCTCTATGGAAAAAATGTGTGTCCTGATGTTTTATGGGGCACATTTCAGAGATTCACAGGGTATACCTGCAGATCCCTGCATCCAGTTCAGACACAGTGGCAGCAGTAACAAGGCTTAGTCTCGCTCTGTCCAGTACCCGCTCCCAGTTTCCTTAGTGAGGAATTACAACTTTGCAGAAGGATCATCAGGGGAGACAGTATGCAGTAAAGGTTTGTTCATTTTCATAAGCAATGTAATTTCCATATATATAAAACTGTGCCTAAGGAAGCTTGATGGGAAAAATGCAAATACAGACAAATACAATCTGACAGGGACAATGAGTCAAAAGGTCTCTGCTCAAAATTAACCACAATTCTTCTAATTGAACACTATGAGAAGTTCTGGCTGCGCCTCTCTGCATTCAGACACATTACATACACAATAACTGCATGGATTCATGAGATGCAGAGGCCACCTTAGATGCTGGCTCTCCCCTTGAAGGACAGTTTTGTTGCCCTTGATCCCCTGTCTGTGTGTCCCGCCCTGTCCCGTGTGTTGGTTTAGTAAGCCACATCACTTCATTCATCAACCGCTTTGCTCTTCTTCACTGCCAGCTTCCAGCCCGAGCAGCCAGCAGAGGTGGCTCAGCCTGGCCATGCAAGAGCTGGGTACCAGCGACTGGGGAGAGGACATGTAACCCGGAGCAGAGAGGAGGACAGCTGGCCTCTTTCTCCATTAGCATCTCATAGCATAAGCTGTTAGTGAAACTGCACCGCAGAGCTACCTGTTATAACATGACATGGGGAACCGATCACTTTGTGCTCAGAAATAGAAGACTCTTAATGAGACTGAGCTGTTGCTGCTCACAGCAGTGTGTTCATGGCAGGGTCTCCAGTTAAAATTGCTAACGATCATTGCCGGTGGCACAGCTGGAGGTGGGCATTGCATGAACACCCAAGAGGATGGGGGTGAGACACCAAGATGACTGTGACTATACCTTCTGGAAAGTCTTCTAAACAGAACTGTTGTATTTCCACGTCTGCATTTGAAGATCTTGTGCCTGTTCACATTTTAAGCATAAGCAGAGTCAGTGCACTAAGGTGTGAGAGATTTACAGTCCGCATTCAAAATCCTAGCCTGCCCATTTTTTAAAATGGAAAGTGGTCATTGCATAAACACTGTAGCCATATATTACCAAAAAAAATTCTTTCTGATGTCTGAGATACAGCCTGAGTATAGTTCAACTAGGTGTTGTGCTTTAAGAAAGCACAAAGGGTCTTTCAAGTATTTAATTATTTAAAGATGATTCCAATTTATGAAAGTGGGGCTATATTGTTACTTACACATATTTTGTGTTTGTGCAGATATGGAATTACATGCAATTTCTGTCTGTCGGTGTTTTGATACACAACACAGAGGTTGAACTTCCAGCCTTCAATTTGCAATGTTTCCTAACAGTCATCTGAAAAATATACAAGCATTGAACCTGGCCACCTTTGAACCACAAATGTTATTGTGGTGATTCAGATTTTCCTTTGAAAATGCTGAAAGAAGATCATACTCCAGCAGGAAAAAGATAAGACTCAGTATTTTTCCTGTCAGTCTTCACAGCACTCACATATTTGTTTCTGTATTGGTAGTGATTCATATCACAAATGCCTTTGTCCATTTCTCTCTTTCTGCCACAATAGCCCAAGTAATTAACTAAGTGAAGAGGCTGTCAATTAAACACTGATACTAATCTTGGCATAAAAGCTCCCTTAAGAAACACTGAGTTGGAACATATTTTACAGCGTCACCACTGCCTTCATTCAGCTCACTTCTCGGACAATTAAGTGCTCCAAATGTTTGTGTGTCATCCAGGCAACATTAGTAGCATGAACGACCTCTGCTATAGATACAGTCCCTGCAAAGAATGCCTGGGGAATACAATGCCTATTGTGCCAGCAAGGCTGATTTTATCAAGCAAGGGACATTATATAGTTAATTAATGCCAAGATCTTTAATGATAAGATTGTCAAGGACAATTAAGAAGATGATTATAAGTGTCCTTGGTAACAAGAATGCAATACTGATTTTAGCTTACTTTCACTAAGTGTGGCTTAAAGGTCAGTTTCTCTGAAGTGTGAATACTTAAGCATTCTTTGGATAGATGTCATTATACATTAATCTCAGGAGGAAAACACATTTTTCTAATCTATCTGTGCAGCAAATGAGAATGAATGTGAAACTCTTGCTAAGATATTAAGGTAACATATTTCAACGAGAAATATCTACCCAGAGTCGCATCCTCAGCAACAGCTCTGGGCCCATGCTCTCAGATGAAGTCAGTGGAAAGACTCGCTCCAGCTTCGTCCCACCTGGTTCAGGACTGTGACCGTGCAGTCGGTAGATGAACAGCCCCTTCTCAGTCAGCCCACCCGTGCTCAGTCAGCTTCTTCTGTTTCTCACCTGCCGAATATTGGATCCAGCTTCACTGTGTCTTGCTCATGCACTAAACCAAACTCAAACGGCACTTGGCATAAAAATGCCTCTCTGAATTGGATAAGCTCACAGAAGAAAAGTGACGGATACTGGTAGCACAAGTTGCACCTTGAATGTAGAAATTAAGAGATTACTTCATTTGTGCGTTAGAACTGGAGAAGGGCGTGCTGCAAGAGGATGTTTCAGCCTTCTACAAAGACATCATCAATGCAGGGCATTTTATGATTTCAAGTTTTAAGTAATTACATTAAAGATGGATCTAGTGCTGCATGTATATTTAGGGAGGAACAAATCCTACTATATCCGTCCATAATCCCCCCAGCTTCTAACGGACATTTTGTGATGCTAATAATGAAGCACACACAGCTTTTGTAAAAGGAATAAGCAAGAGAGTTTTCTTACCGCACTGTCCCTTACAGGTTAGTTCAGTATTTGGTTTCTCTCTAATGGGCAAAGCATTAATCACTGACTTAAAAATAAAATATAAAGAAAACACATTCGCCAAGGTGGCAATATTGTGATCTAGTGTTCTTTTACGTGGTGGGAGCAGACTAGAGCAGAGATTGGTGTACCTGAAACTTGAATCTTCCAAAAGCTTTTACCTGTTGCTAGCACACTTGGAAATCAGTTTTAAGTAGGAATTGTTTGAGGAATGGATGACCAATAGATACAATTCCACAGATATGAAAAAAAATTGCTTAGAAAAATCTGTCCTAGTTAAAAATAGATATGAACACTTGACATATAATTTTTTTTAAATGACAACAGTTATAAGGAGGGAAGAAAAGGAAAGCTTTCAGCTATAAAATATAATACACTATTTACATTCAGATAAATGAAAGGAATATCTAAAATATCAGTGGCCATTTCATTAAAACTAAAGATTAAAAAAATATACAATAGATAAATCCACACCAGGCATCAGGTTAATATAGGAACAGATGGTATAATTAGAAATGGGGTACAGAAAAAATAAAGAGATTTAAGAGAGACTGCAGTGCCACCTTTAGAACAAATAATTCTATATGGAGCTATAAATGGAAGCAGCAGCTCATTGTTTGGGAAAAAAGGAACATTAGGAAAACATTCATTAAAATTAATTATTTTCAAAACCAACAGGTTCAAACTTTCATCGAAAGTCCTGAAGAAGAAGCTAAGGAGCTCTTCAGATCAGGATTTTTTTTTAAGCACTCAGTAAGAAGATACTAAGAAGATAACAAAGGGAAGAAAACTGACCTTTTTTTAAAGAAAGGGGAGATAACTAAAGAAGTTGACCTAGGGAAACTTGTGCCAGTTACCTGGTGTCTATCCTGAGCAAAATGATGGAAGTCTGCTCAAGACTACCAAGAAAGAAATATGTTCAAGTCTACCAAGACTAAGAAACTACAGCCTACAAAAATGAAGTGAAAGGTAATCAGCACGTTTGTGGAATGTTGTTTTTTTTAAATATAAAAAGCACAAAGACTACACATTTGGTCAATAAATGCAACTATTTTCTGTTAGTAAAACTTGGATTTATCCCAGGTATCTGATATAGCAGCAAATGCCATATTGATTTTAAACCCCCACTCTGAACCAGGGACATGTTGTTTCCCAGTGCCTGGTTTAGAGGGTTGGGAAGCCTGGCCAACACCGTAATGTGCAAAATAGGATATAACAATAGCATGTGACCTTGAAAGCTGCTTACATACAACCTTGCTCAGTCACCCCAGAGAAAGTATAATCTTTTTTTTTTAAAGGGTTTTCCAGAAGAATCAAGATCTGCCCCTTCCTTTTAGTGCAAAAATGCGTTTCAAACAGTGTAGAAGACAACTGCAGTTCTGCAATGTAATCAGATCACATAAAATATCTTTATTTAGTTATTTATTTCATAGTTAACTATTTCCACTTCATCTGAGACAATTGGTCTCCAGATTTTAGCCCCCACAACATAAACACATTCACTGGAGCATGCCTGTCAGTCTGTAAGCTGCTACACACTGAGATGTTGTTTCTGCACCTATTTTTACTTTGGAGAGGTGATCACCAGTCATGCACTTGGAGCGTGGTGGAAGCCGAGTGCTCGCCCTGTTTTCCCCAGGCATTTGCTGAACACATGGCCGCACACAAGCCCACAGCTGCATCCCACCATCAGAAGACATCTGCTTTGCTTAAGGATGTGAAAAGCTGGAAGCTACCAAGGGCTCCGTACACAAACATCCCATGTACCCCATTTGACAGACTCCTTTTCCCTTTTTTCTCTTTTGTTCTCCCATACAGCAGATTCACTTCATCTCTCTGTCAGGTCCTAAGCTGGTGGGCTGGAAGACATGGTAGAAAAATGTGGTTTAGGTGAACCCAGGTTCTACACCTGAGGGCAATAACAGAGCTAGGAGGTGTCAAAAGTAAAAAATGGGAGTATAATATTGATAAATATCCGTTACAGTTGCCTCTACTTTTTCTTTCCTTCTCTCTCATCCCCTCTCCAGTTATTATTTCCATTTGGTCCTGATCTTCGCTCTGCTCATCTCCACACCAAATGCTCTAAGACTACTTTAAGCTTTCTGTGAAAAAAGTTGATTCATAATCTAATTTTCAAGGCAGCAAATGTTTGTGTCACTACATGTGCCAGCACAGCTGCCAGAGAGCATCCCCTTTGCAGCCATACCACAATGTGCACCACCGCGAAGAGACTCAAAGAGAGAAAACAAATAATATTGCGGCTTACTGGCCAGTGACACTCACCACCACAGGGGCCAAATTCTCTGCTGCTTTACTTCCATGCTCGAGCATGTTTCTGAGCAGAGATGGGACTTAGTGAGCAAAAGGCTGAGCCTGGAAACACAGCCACTTACCCACTTCCCACCAGAAGCTAGGTGTATACTAGCAGCCTCGGAGCCCACCCTTCAATTCACTCTGCACACTTGGAAAATTGAGAGGTTTTTTTTGTATGTGAGAAATATACAGATATTTTGAAGCACTAGCAGTAGAAAAAAAATACACCGATGCTTTTTTGCTGCACAGAAATAAATCTGTTTGCAGGAAGGTGGAGGAAGAGTAGTGAATAAAATCAAAAGTGCTAGGCTTTGGCACAACACTTCATGTGTGGCATCAAAGCTGTTTTGCCATCAAGTCTATATATACAAGCAGCAGCTGCTGCTCAGCAAGTCTGTTATTCTTAACTACCTTATAATTTCTATATTATTAATCAATACCATTGCATGCTAAATTGCAAAGAAATTGCTGTTCCGATTGTCCATTGACACACAACAGTTTTATTCAGCAGGCTGCCTTCCTGGCAAACTGGTGCATTGCTTTTGCTGGCTCAGAAACTTGAACACGTAGCCTTTCTGATGCTGACAGATTCCACCTGCTCGCCTTTAATTAACATCTAATATGTAAACCATCTAATACATGTAACACTGCATAACAAGGGATTAAGAAATAGAAGGTAACCCCTCATCATGAAGCTGTGTCATCTCTTAGGATCTCATTACGAACGGTAAACAGTACCAAAACGAAATGAGAACTACACACTAACAGAAACAGCAACATGTAGATACTCTTGCTGCAGTAAGTACAAACATATACGAACACAGAGACAAAATAAAAGGTGTAACAGCTTCCATAAATGGATTCACATAGGTACTGCTCCAGCTCAGACATCAGCTGATTTTATGCAATTACAAGGAAGAATGGGATCTACTCATTTGCGTTTCAAATTATTGCTAGCTAGAGAAGAAGCATTGTTTCCATAAGATTCTGGTGCAATCCATTAAAGCCATTGAAAGTGCTAATTAGCTCATGTTCAACAAATGAAAGTGTCCAGGCTGCACTCTGCTGTCTAAAACCTGCCAGCAGCCAAAAACTGGGGATGAAAACATACAAAGAACACCTTCTAGGAAAGCCCTGCAACCAAATCAAGATGTCCAAAGTAAGGGAGACAAAATGCTCTTCTGCATCGCAGCAGCCGATGAACAGGCATGAAATGTATGGGGCTGGGGGACAGGGCACGCCACCATTCATGGCTAGCTAAGCTATGTGAAAGGTCAAGGCTGCTATGTTTTCATGATAACATCTAAGCAGAACACAAGCATTTGGAGAGTCTCATCCACACATCTATCTAGTGAGTTAGAACAAACTCCTGCAGAACAGCTGCAACAAGGCTTGCAATGCTCAACAAAGGGCAGGAAGATTAGAGACCTCGATAATAAGACATGAAAGACCCTAATGGCAAGAGGAGAAGGGGAACTGTGCTCACTAACCCACAGCAGTGACAAAATCATTATTTGAAGTCTCTTAGAAATGGCTGAAAGAGAGGGGGAGGGAGGAACAGGGGGACAGGGTGAGATCAACACCTCTTGGCAGGGTTGGCCTTTGGTTTTCTGCAGAATGTGAGCTACAATCTTGTGATGCGAGCTCTTGAGCTAATAATATTAAGTTGTACCAGTTGTTTTCCATTTGCTCAAAATGGATCTGGGAGGCCATACCCAGAAGCACACTCGCTGAAACTGCTGTGTTACTGTGGGCTGAACAGGACTCCAACAGGAGAGAGGAAAGAACTGTTCTCATCTCTGTAAGGCACATACGTATTTATTTGCGTTCCCCTCTTCCCTGCTTCCAGTTTCAGGAGCTGTGTAAACAAATGCCTCGATCCAACCCACACAAGAAGGACAGGAGGCCAACATTCTCAGTATCTTCGGTGGGGCCTGGTCAAAAGCTCGAGATGAGGAACAAGGCTGGCAGTGGGGTCCACCCCATCTGCGACAGATTTTTCAATCAATGAGTGTTGTCGTCAAAATGGAAAAAAACAGAGATTGCATTGAAGTCAGTGCAAATCCACATGAGCTTATTTTAGCACCTGCCTCACATCTCTCTTTCTTAGAGCTTGGGTACCTAACACTATGCCTACTTAAGAAGCAGTGAAAATAAATAAAGTTCACAAAGACCACAGACAGATGGCAATGAAGTGCCTCACAAGAAATGTGCCAACGCTACCAACTACCCCAAAGTGCAGAGATCCACATACTTACTGCTAACAAAAGACACTGGAGTTTTAGCATGTCAGAGCTGCTCAACAAGTAGTTCTCAAAAGTCAAAAAGTGTCTCATCTTTGCTTTGTTTTCTGTCCACCTTTCTTAAATTTTCTGTTTACACCACTAATATTTTTGACTGCTGGAAAGGTGTATCAGGGCTGTCAGTTCATGGCATACTTGTCCTGTCCTCTTCACTCTAATTAATGATCATGTTTACACCGTCGCAAAGGCAGTGTCTGAGCACTCCTTAATAAAATAAGTATCAATATTGTGACAAGGCACAAGTCTTGCTTGCCTGAACTGTGTACTATTTAGGCATTACATACTCCGTGCTATCTGTAATTTAGTACTGTCTTGAGAAAAGACCTAAAGAGGAAGCAAAAAAGTACACCAAGTCCCGGTCTTTA
Organism: Ibidorhyncha struthersii; assembly: GCA_013398815.1. Lineage (NCBI taxonomy): Eukaryota > Metazoa > Chordata > Aves > Charadriiformes > Charadriidae > Ibidorhyncha > Ibidorhyncha struthersii. The sequence continues at coordinate 164,818 of VZSZ01010399.1, forward strand.
TTCAGTTCTTCCTAAAACAGATGGTTTTTCCAGTTATTATGTTTATTTCCTAAACATGCAGGTAAATTGCTTTCTGACAATATGGTTTTCTCTGAGTGTTTTTGAAGAGAATGAAACTTCTGAGTTCATTTATGTACTGAGATTTGCTACATAGTAGTCTTAAGATCAGACCTGTATTTCCTAACCCTTTTATTTTTCTTTTTTTTTTCTGCCACAGGCTAAATGCATTAGATGGATACATGATCATTCAGAAGCCATTAAATCTTCCTTTTGAGAAGAAACGCTCTAGCTAGAGTTTCACTCTTATCTCCGTTTCCGATCGGAGGAGGAAGTCCTGCTACAGCAATACTGCCTCGAAGCCTTCCACCAGTATCCCGCTCTGCAGGAGAACTCGTGTCCTCCTCTCCGCGCCCCTGTGGCATCCAAAGGCCCCAATAAAGCATCGATTATCTCCCTGATCTCTGTGTTTGCTCTCCTGGGAGTGGTCACCCTGCAGCAAGCAAGCTGAAAGGCAGATTTGTTGTGGCAGAGCCTTGCTCCACATGTGTCTGGATGCAACACAGGGCAATTTCTGGGTTGCTCTTTAGGGGATGAACGTGACGCTTGCACTGGTTAATGGAGGATACCCTTCACTAAGGCTGGGGAGAACTTAAAGGATGACTTCCATACTGATGAAACTAATCAGAATGATATCATAGACGTGTCTGTCGCAACAGACACATTTGCGAGCATCAGTCCATAGGTTATTGAGCCCTCGCTCACTTTCTGATCAGCTGCTACATTCATAACTGCTGCAGCCAGAGCAGCTCCTCAATGCAGGTCCCAGGGGCCGGGTGGGGGAGAGGAATGGAAAGAGTTTGTTAGAAAATAACACCTGCAGTGGGAGGAGAGGCTGGCAGAGGTGGCCAACCCAACCCTACCAGCAGGAGCAGATGAGGAACAGGAATTTAAGCGGGTAATCCCATGAGCAGCAGAAGTCATGCAGAGAAGTTTTCTACGGCTGCCTTGCATGGATTGGCTGCTGCCTAGTAATCTGCCCGAGCTCAAATTACAACATTCTCCTCTGGGGAAAGTACTAATCTTAGTGCGTTTCCTACACTTATCTGATCGCTTTCTCAAGACTTAGGAGTTCAGCGTCATGGAGCTTTCTCAAGACAGGGGTTCAATATCATGGAGGTCTCCATTCTTTATTCAGATAGCTTTGAAATGGACAGCAGCATGCAAACAGCCACACATACAGACTAGGCAGAGTTTACTTGCAGAAGTCCTGCATTTTAGGCTAACAGGCTAAAAGTGGTTTGACAGCACGTACTCGAAATATCGCAAGTTTCATGAAAGGCTGGAATATAGTTTTGGGGAAAGATCTCACTCAACCCTAAATTTTGACTACTTATTTTCATATTGATTTAGCCATCTCTTTTTTTTTTTTCTCCCACATCCCAATAGAACTTTGCAGTTTTGACATGACGTTTAACAGCTCTCCACAAATAGACGCGGGTGCCAAACACCAAAAGGAGGCAAAGTCAAGCTTCTATCTCCAAGCAATTGGACTCAGGCAAAGCGTATGCTTTGCACACCTTGGTAGTGTCATGCCAATGGAAGGGGAAAAGCTGTGGTCATATGTCAGTGAAGTTTTAAAAACTGTTAAACAAAACTGAAGGGCTATTTTCCAGGCTAAAGATTGTTGGGTTTTCTCTTAAGAAAATAACAACTTTTGCATTTGAGCAAAGAGTGCAGGCAAACAACTCATACAGAACAAGTAGCAGAGAAGTTGTCAGCTCCTGTGTTTCAGGCAGGATAGCTAGTAGATTTCAGGCATTTCTGTCTTATTTAATCACCGTTAGCTGCAGCCTGGAATGCTGACACAATGCATAGTGAAAGCAAAGAGTGTAAATTGGGCATGATAGAGGTTTCTTGGTACAGGAAGGAAGTAACATAACACTGAACACAGCTCAAGTTGCACTGTGAGAACAGAATGAATGAGCAAACCAGGTCTCTGTCACAAGAAAACAGAGCACAAAACCATACACAATTAAAAAGAAGTTTAGAAGGAAAAGAGTAACGAAATGTGCCCATTTTACTTTACTTCCTAAACTGGTCTTTTGAACTACAGGAAGAATGGGTATAGCTTTAAAAGCATGTTATGCTTTGGTTAAAATAGTAATTGAAACAATTATGCATGTTGATTTTAGTGAGAAAAATCTTATGCTTAAGTGCCAAAGTATTTTTTCTAAAAGTTTTCAGGAACCCAACTCTTGTCAGCTCTCAGAACGCTTGCATTCAGAACTTCAGAGAAGGATCTTCAAACGTGCCTGCTGTTTTGCTAAGAGCCCAACATATCCACCTGAGTTTGGGATGTAGGTCCTGCTGAGAAATGCATAAAACCTAGATGCCTAAACCCTGCTGGTTTGAAGTTCCTGCAGTGTATTTTAATGTGGGAAAAGTTTTTTGAAGCTCTGTCCTCAGGTCTATGACATTATTGGTTGTTGAGGTTTGAGCGAAATTCTTGGAAGTGTACTTCTCAAAAATCCAACATATCGCTATCTACTTTGTGCCTCTCTGGTGTCTCCCATACCGAGAGGTAGCAAGTGACTTTGCGTTGGCCCTGGTAATGATCGGCTGCTGTTCCTCTGTCCCAGAAGACTGGCCCTTCTCCCAGCCTAGCTTGCCATAGGAAGTTTTTCCCCACCCTTATGCCCTTATTCTCAGATGTTGTCTTTCACTCTGCTGCTCTTGATAGCCCAGTGGGTCTGACATACTTACCGGGAGTCTCATGGGAGGCCACAGTCCTGGACTTGCCCAGACCTAGTGACTGTCATTGCCCATCAGCTGCACGGCCTTCACCCTCCAGATCTCACTGGGGGCTTTCACCCTTGTGCCAGCTGTAGGCAGTGGATGCTGGTGCCTACAGGCAAGATCAACTATGGTGCAGTTAAACATAGAAGGCACACTGGCAGGTGTCCACCTCCACTGCAAGGAAGAGCTCCAGGAGCCTGAACCCAGTAGCTTCATGCCTGGGAAGAGAGGGGAGCCCATCCAGCACCCCTGGGGCTGCTGCCTGCGATGGACCTTGCAGAGAAATTACTGGGGGCTGGTGGGAACAGTTTCCAGTACTGCTGGAGCATGCTGACCAGCATAAATGAGTGCCGCCCCATGAAGCGAAGACAACCATTACAGTTCAAGAATGTCGAACATGTTGAATACCCAATATCAAACCCTACAGGTCTGGAGCCTCCATCCTTGGAGATATTCAAAACCTGACTGGGCACAGTCCTCGACAACCTGCTCTTGGTCACCTAGAGCAAGAAGGGTGGATTGGATTACCTCCAGAGGAACCTTACTACCTCAGATGTTCTATGATTCTGTGAAACACCGTTACATTACTGCAGACTTGAGCTTGCAGCCCTGCTCCCTGGTGGCACCCAACACACCTTCACCAGCAGCAAGAGCAGCATGTGGACGACCTGCACTGGCACCAGCATGTGACTTCGAAAGGCCTGATGATACATTCAACCTACCACACAGGGTCTGTGTGAGGGATGGATGGTCCCATGGATGCAGGTCATTAGTGCAGTGAGCCTTGCTGTCCAGCACACCCTGAAATCTCTGTGGAGCTCAGGAGAAGCCCCATGGTGGCACTTTAAGCTTCTGTTAGAAGAACAGACACAGGGAGACTCAGACACCAGGGAGAGGGGACAACAAGAAGCATCCTGCCATTTCCCTCAGTTCCCTGTGGTTGTGCTTCTGTCCTTAAACCCAAACCACTGAACCTTCTCCTCGGAAAAAGTCTTTGGAATCTTATTGTCTGCAGGGATTTTATAATTAACCCTGTTTTAACAATTAGGCTCACCCTCAATGGCACCAAGGGAGTTATAGAAAAAGATTCTTTTCATTGTACACAGCTAAACTCTTTCTGCCCTAGCAAATAATTTTTCTCTGAAGCCAGTGAAAAACTCCCCAGGCTGAGGAAGACCAGCTCCTTCACAAGCAGCCAACTCAGAATTTTCCTGACTTAAAATCATGAAGAGGTACTGCCCAGATTTACAAATCATTCTTTAGTGCATTTACAAATCCACTCTTTTCAGAACAAGAAATACTGTTTAGCTGCTCTGAGATTGACAGCATTGCTCAGATATTCAGCACCGTATGAAAAATACTTCAGAGAAAACTGCCATCAAAGTCTGTAGTGTATTTCTTAGAGCTGTTATATTATAGACTCCACATTGTTTGTTGCATCTAGTTACGTTACACTATAAAAAAGCCTCTCCTTTTTGTTACATGCCACCTCATTTTACCTTCCTAAAGAAATGTTTAGGTTTCTATCCTTTTGGATGTGGACTGAATAATATCACTTTTTGTTTATGAACATATATTTTGAATTTCAAAGATAGAACACAAGGACAGAGCCAATGAACAGGTCTATTATACTTAAGAAATTGAGTTTCTATTCATAAAGAGCTGAGTAGCCCCTGTTAGATGGTTTCCCATACAAAAAACCACTGAATACCTCCAAATGAGGCTGACTATATCAAAACACTAAAACATGAATAGGATTTCTTCTCAAAGGGAAGACTGAATCAAAGTACAACTATGCTGATATATCTTCCAATACAGCTATTTACAATCTAAGAAGTACCTTTACCTTGGCTTAGAATCACTCTGATTTCAGCTACAATGTTTTTGTCATAAATATGCACCTTATTATACAGTGGAAGGGCTCCTGTGAACAGCATAAAGGACTCATTTACACACTATTTTTCCTAAACAGCATATGATGTTTGCCATGAAATTAAATACTTGCCATTTTTCAGATTTAGACACCTTAACTTTGTGTCCACATTTTTAATTGTCTTCTACTACTTTTAAAAAATATAGATGTGAACAAAAGTGACTGCAATAATCTTTGATAATAATTTTTCAAGAGTTATTCAGGAAAAAAAGGCTTAATTCCCTGGTTCAATGACAGAAACAGTCTCTCGAGTGGCAAGTCTTAACTAAAACAATAGAAAATAGAAGGGAGAAAATATTTCACTTTGTATAGAAGCCTCATGCAACCTTATCAAATTATGCATCAGGAAACAAAATACAGTCTTACAAATTTTCAGAGATAGACATTTTTCAGGGATGCAAGCACATCTTCCAGACAATACATATGATTGTCTGTTTTCCCAAGGAGAGTTTTGTCATTTGTAAGGGATGTGCAAAATATCACCATTGATCTGTTAGTGTTTAATATCCTTTCTGTTTAGTTTGGAGTCTAAGACAGCGTGCAGACTAATGGAAAGAGTGGCTCAGCAGTTGTAACAAACCTTTGCTGAAAATCAGGAGGCTGAAGCACAGGCATCCCTAATTCAGTTCTGTCCTACCCAAGAGTCTCCCTATGCCCAAAAAGCAGAACGCAACATGTAGGGTTGGCAGGAACACAGATGGTGGCATTTTCCAAAAATGAGGCCACAATATCCCATTCACTTACTAATAACTTATAGAGCATATATCAGTGAACAGGTTCCCTACTTCAGTTCTAAGTGTAAATGAATAATGGATACTTCATTGCAAGTGAATATAAGCCCAGAGGAAGGATCAAGAGTATTTTTCATCCCCAGCCTAAAGTGAAAAAGGCAAAGCTCCACCATTTGGTGATGCCATAAGATTTTGTTTGAAAGTTTCTTTCTAAAATATTTAAGTTCAAGATTATTTTTGGCTTAAAAGGTTTTGGTGGTGGTGGTGTTTTAAAAGATCTAAAACTCTGAAGCACAGTGGCCATGTGCTTCAACAGCAAAGCCACTTAGAAACAGCAGCATCTCTGCTAATGGAAGGACTGTTCAAAGGAAGAACACTACTCCTCGGTTTTCCTCCATAGCCAGCATTTGCTAGAAGGGAAGAGACATTGACCTCTGCCTTGTGGTGGGTAAATGTTAGATTACATTTAGCAAGCGAAAGTTAAAAGTGCTTTCTATGTTGCTTTTTAGTTAATGGCATCTGCTTTGTTATGACAGAGGGTGTTTGTTGTTCCTGTTACTCTAAAATACATACTTGGGTCACAAAACCAATTCTGCTGTTACCGTGGGAGCATCCCACAATGAATATCTGTGTCCACATGTTTCACTTAATTTCTGAACATTAATGAGGGTTACCTTCATTTATGAAGATTACATAGAATAATTTATTTTTGATTTGTGTTGTTATAGAGTGGCTGTGATCAGTTACAGACAGATGGGGGGGTGGAGGGAGTTATTGCCCATTGTTGATAACTTATGAGAAATTGCCAGTGACCAGTAAACCCTTGCTATGCCCCACAGAGATTTTTGCTTAATGCTGCTGTAGATTGCATTACCCATTACCTTGCAGTGCAATTTTTTTCCTGTGTTTCCCCTCCTTGGATGCAAAGGCAGAGCAGGACTGGAGAACTAGCTTTTGACTGTGGGAGACCTTATTTTAGGCCCTTTACGTGCCACAGATTTCTTGTGCGTTCTCACAGAAGTTGCGTGAGGTCAGCCCTACAACAGGGTCCCAGCCCTTGGAGTCTGGGAGTGGAGTTCGTGTGCCCTATGAGACCCAGGGGGGTTGATGCCTGAGAAAAGAAACGAGGCATACTGATGAGTAAATCTATCTCTGAATTTCTGCTGCCTTACTCAGCTTAAGTCCTTTCCCACAGCCCGGATTCTCATAGCCCTACATCTTCTCTCAGAAGGTGCATCTTCCTGAGTGGGAGCTGGCAACTTGCTCTCCTAAATAGCAGTGCAGATCAATGAGCCAGGGGGTGGGAGGCCCTTGGGAAGGTTCAAACCCTCAGTGTCTAGCCTGCAGGCTTTGCAGGAGCGCATCTGGCCTTCACTGTCCCTGAGGGGCTCAGCCAGCAACTCAAAGGGTCAGCAAGACCAAGATCATGGAGGCAGGAGCATGACTCCATGACCAGGTAAGTGCATTCACTGGAGATCAAAGTAGGAGAGGAGAGAGATCTGCTCTGACCTCTGATTCCTACCGACAACACTCCTGATGAAAAATGGATATGCGCTTCAAGGCCAAGGGCCAGAGCACAGGACCCACTCTCCCTGTGGAGGGACTCCCTCACCAGGCTGCAGAGCAAGAGCTCATTTTCTCTCTGACTGACCCCATTAACCTGATAGTCCTTGCTGAACAGTGGCAGAGCCTGAGTGCAGGTATGGAGAGTACTTCTGACCCCTTGGTCTCACTGAGGTGAGGTTTAATGGCTTACTTTTTGTGCTTTCTAGGTGCTTTTGTGGACCTGGACTTGAATGTTCTTGTGCCTCAGCTCTCCCTCTCACGTTGCAAAAATAAGCGTGTTAATGTTACGAGCTGCACCACGGGAATCACAAAAATAGCAGGTTAGTTACAACATAGCCCCTCAGCACAGAAAGCAGCTGTCAGCGCACTTCAGCTGGGTACATAAGCATCATCAGGTCAAAATACTTTTAAAAGGTAAAATAGGTGGCTCCAACAAGAATTTTGTAAAATGATTGCAACGCAGACCAAAATTTTCACAGAAAGGCAGATTTGCACTATGGACATCTTTGACAAATTCAGGTTTCACAAATCAAAACTAGCAGAATGCATTGTTTTAGTACCTTCTAATTTTTCAGTTTATTGTGATCTTGTCTGTATTAATTTTTTTTTTTTATTTGAAGAGTGTTTGATCCAAAACAAAACCAAAATTAGTTTGAATGAAACATTTAATTTTGGTTCTTCGATAATTTCATTTCAAATCAACCCAAGATGAGTGTAAAGGTGGCTTTTAGTTGTCTGAACTGAAGTCAACTAGCTTTAAACTCTGGGTTTATGGGTTGATTGTCTGTTATGTGAGGTAGACAATTCTATCTAGTCTTAATATGTTGTCCCAGTATTAGACTATGCTGAAACATCCAGTCAATTGCAGGCTTAAGATGCACATTGCATGAAATAAATACCGCTTATTCCACGCTACCCAATGTGAAGTAGCATTTCCGTGCATAGATTTTACAGCCCCAGGTGCAACCGTCGCCACGACTGGTGGATTTGGGTTCTTCTCAGCATTCCCTAAGACAGTGCCAGCAAGCAGTTCCAAAGGCGGCTGCACTTGTAATTAGACTGATTCCATGATTGCTTCAGAAGTAACCTAGCAAATCTGCAATTCACCCACCTAAAAATGAAGGTGTGTTCAAAGAGTTTAATAAAATAGTGGTAATTAGCACTGTGGTCTCTTCTTACTAAACCCACAGATTATTTAATAAACTGTGAAGAGACTACTTGCCAATAGAAGTTCCCTGACAGGTAATGTAACATAGGTTAGGTAAAAAACCACCCCCTGCGTCCCTCCCTGCTTCTGTACTTCTGTGGCCAAGGTGAGACCTGAGCTAGTGCCGTACTCGCTCTCCTGTTCCTCAGCCGGTTCCCATGTCACATAAACCATCCTGAACCATAAACAGCATTTGTCCCACATCACTATTTGTAACTGTTCCAAAGCAGACATGCTCTCATTAGCTATCCCACACACATCTCAAAAGTTTTAAAAATGGTCTCTTTCAGTGGATCACAAAAATCTACTGGCACACTACAGACCAGAAAGAGTGGGATTCAAATGCTTTCTATACAGTTACATCTATCCTGGTACTACACAGCTCCAGTCTCCCCAGGATTCCACTATATCAAAGATGCTGTTTAGTTCAGTCTGCAAAAATTCATTAGCAAGCTGATTATAAGTGAACTGGGAACACTTATTTGAACAATTTAGAAAGATAAACTGGTATGGACAGCCTAGTGCCACAGAACCACCCAGATAAATTAGCCTTAAAGGAAAACAGGAGGAGCTCCTGAATGTGTGTTGAATTCAACTCTGTTCCATACTAATTCTGTTTGAAATATTTCAGAATTTTGGCATATAAACTAATGATGGCAGGCTGACAGCAACCAGGTCCTGATTGTTTCCATGCTCAGCTATGCGGTTAATTCACGGAAGTGTTAAATATAAGCTCTCCACCACTCAGGGAGAAGATGCACATACTCACTCCTGATGCATATGGGTCAAATAGGCTCAAAAGGAAGTCGAGTAATGATTTTCTTTTTCCTTTCTCTACCACCGTCTCACCATCTGACAAAGAACCTGGTACCCCAAGGTTTGCATCCACACCCCCTTTCCGCTCTAGGAAGAGGTCTCCCTCTTCACACCCACTTCCCAGCACAGGCATCTGAGTCGTTTTCTTACCACTGAGTAATCCTATAAACAGGGGGATTTTGGCTTTAGCCTGTTTACTTCTTTCTTACTCAATACTGCATTGGAAGGATTAGTGTGAATTTAAACTGCAAGTGCAAAGTGACAAAATGGGTCTCTGGCTTGCAGGCTCATAGCTCAGCCCCAGCACACACGATGCAGTTCCTTGGGTTTGTTTTTGTTTTCGTTTTCTTCTTTTTTCCTCATTTACAGAGAGCACAGGAATTTTAAGAATATGTAGAATGTCAAAATTGGCACCTTTAATCCTTCCCATACAAGGGAAATGGTGTTTCTGCAGCTCCCCTTCCTTCTCTGCCTGGATTAGCCACAGACCAACAAAAGCAGTGGATTTCCATTAAGGTCTGGTGCCTAAACCAGGGCTGGGTGACACACAAGACAGGCCAGGTGAGCTTAATGTTTTTTTCTATTGATGTCCTGCCATCGATACCACCATATCTTCAAAGGCAGCGTGTCACTCAGCTGTCCCTCAGAGGGCTCAGCGCTCTGATAAAAGCTGCATGAGTAGTTTAAAGTTAAAATAAGTTCATAGTGCCAAAGACACTGCATGTTTCACAACAGCCTCACACACCCCTCTTCTCCTATAGGTGGATGTGTGAGAACTTTGTACATCAGCCACTACAGCAGCAAACACCACTTAGGGCCACCATGGCCAACAGAAGCCAGTCATGAATTTCCATTTCTTATTTACATTACAAGGGGCTGACTGGCTCTTGCGTTCTTATACAAATAACATGGGACATTTTGGTATTACCAAAACTTTTATTAGCGGGCGCCCTCATGCAGTTGACCCCCACCTCACAGATATTCAGCAGCTTCTTCATAGAGGGGACAGGGCACAAGGGTTTGATCCAAGAAGGTGAATGTACGTGCCATTATTTCCAGGGGCTCAGAGTAGCTGCACTGCTTGAGAGTGACAATTATTAAAGCTGTTCTGGAGTCAGAGAAATTAAACTGTCTTGTAACTGAGAGACATGCCAACCCATTGGCATGTCTGCAAGTTAGTTTCAAAACACAAAACCATTTTTCCTGCCAGTGATATGCTCTGGATGAGTTCAGGAGCAGAGAGCATCACTGACAAATTCTTTTGAGGAACTCAGAGGTGACTGTGGAAGTACCAGACTAGCAGAGTGCTTGCTGTATGCCTTGTCCTGGGACATCTGTATGCAGCCTCCTGGTGACACCAAAAGGAAAAGGTCCCAGCTCAGTTATTATAAATAAACATCCCAGAAGTTCTGCTGCATGAAGACATCACAGAACTGAAATTAGTGTAGCACTTAAGAAATGAATTTTACTCAACACAGCATTTTAATTTTATTTTTTTAAATAAAGCAAATAGCCAATTTCAGTTGTTCTATTCATTTTGCATGCAACAACCAGTTTTAGGACAGTTATACTAAAGTTTAGCTTAGCCAGCCACATCTCATTTGGTTATACGGTTCCTTTATCTTGGTTATCATGACCAAAAAAAATAAAATCAGACTTTTAAGAAGATCTTTAATAAAAACATAGTTTTTCCAATGGAAAACCACAATAAAATATAAAATTATTTGCGCAGTAAAATACATTTTCATTACAGTATGGAGGCAGGAAAAGAAAAAGTAGTATTTTACATACAGGATTACATACACAGACAAGCTACGTGCATACACATATTTGTGTGTGTATTTGCACAAGTTAAACACTTTAAAAAACAGTGATTACTTCAAAAGCAAAACCAAACCAAACCAAAACAACCTGCCCTCAAAACTTGTACATTGACATTTTCTAACTAAAACTTGTAACTATATCCCTATTAAAAAACAGTAATTAATAAGCACATTAATAAGTAATTAATAAGGTGCACCTTCTATAATCTGAATGAAAAATCAGCAGTTTTTCCTAAATAAAATAAGTTTTTCTCCTTATTCAAAGACTTGATATGAAGATGCTGAAAGTGTCTGATGTTTAGCTTCTGTCATTCTACTAGCTGTGTGTGTGTGAAATATTATGATAAGCAGTAGAACTAAACTGCAGTTGTCCAGCTGCATCAACGTAGGACATTTCGCGATGTGCTATTCTTGCTTTCTAATTGTCATAATTGACCAGAAGCCAGAGTTTTACAGGTTTTTAGGCACTAGTCCATTGGAAATCATGGAGTTTAGGAACCTGCGTCAGTAAAATATGGCAATGAGAGAGAGGGCACACAAGCATACCTTCTGAAATCTGGAACTAATTGATTTCCAAGCTTTCTCCACACACGGTGTCTTCCAAATGCAGAGAACATCTGCACCGTCAGCACATCAGGGTCTAGGCTCAGCAATCTGCCTGCACAACGGGCCAGTCCCTTTGCAACAACATCTAAGAAGGTGCTGGGAAGAAGCAAGTCTTGCCTTTGTCATACAAGCCTCTGAACAAGCCTTACAAGCTGTCGTCTCTCTGGGCATAAAGAGGGTTCCTAATGAACGTGGACCAAGCCTACCTTTGCATTTAGACACATAAGAATGTCCTTGCTCAAGTCATAGTCACTTAGGTCAGTTTATTTGGACAAATACAGGGTCGGTGCATACAGATAAGTAAGGCACTGAAAATGTTATTGAAAAGGCTGGAGGGCCTATGGACTTGTGGTTAAACCCCTGAGCTCTCACATGGGATGTTTGGTTTCACTTCTTACCATAGATTGAGCTGTTTGATGCTGGATGAGTGACTTCATTTTGCTGTGTTTCCACCTATAAAGCAGAAGTAACATCCACAGTCCTTAATCTCATCAGCCTTAGGCATGATCTTTGCAGAGGCAGGAACAGCCTTGTGCTGAGTATTTGAATACACGCTTGACTTTTTCCAAATGGAAAGGGCAGATTTAATAGGCAAGGCTGGGAGGAGTGGGGGAGCAGGGAGGGGAGTCACCTCTGTGCGTGTGTGGAGTACAGTAAATGATCCAAGACCCACCTCACACAGCAGGGGAACCATTTATCTTCACTTAACTGTCACTTTCACACCTACGTCTACCCCTAATCCTTAGGCTCCACCATATATAAGCAGTAAAATGGTGATAATATGAACCAGCAAGATCTATACCTTGATTGGCAGAAGTTGATGACTGCAAGCGCAAATCACAATACTCTGTCTTACACTAGATTGCAACCACAATTCAGTAAGTTACAGGCTCACTACTGTTGCTTTTCTTTTTTTTTTTTTTTGTAAAAGCAAATTTTACAATGGCAGTTTGTGATACAGCTTTCCAACAAGCGAGCTCTTGCACTTCGTCCTCTAGAGTGTGTGTTTGAGGCATATTTGTTTTGAGGGATTTTGAGCTGTAAAGATGTATGAACACTAGCCATCCGCTTAATCTCAGCTGTCAGAGACAGGTTACCAGGCAAGATGGATCTTGGTCTCCGACCCACTGGGGCCGGCCATGCTTGCAGCTATATCGACAAGAACTGAGACACGAAACAACTTCTGTAAGTCACATGGCACAGTGCATTTTAGTCAAAACAGAAAAAAACAGGAGGAAAGAAAACATATCCAAGGGTTATGTTTGAGGGAGCGGGGAGTGAGGGAAAGAGCCACAGCACAGGAAGGGGGCAAGTGAAAAGCCATCGCTTCCTTCAGGATGCACAGCAACATTCGCCGTGGGGGCAGGAACAAAATTCTTCTTTTTATAATCAGCATAATCCACCAGAAATAATATATAATTCCTTGTAACTGAACGGCTGTCTCACAGATGGATGGTGTAATGTGTCCCCTGCTTCCCTCGCTCCCCCCCCCCTTTCATTCCCTCACTGGAAGTTCCTGTAATTGTCACTTTGTAATGTATATTCCAGCACATGGACATGCAGAATGAACGCTGCGTGCTCATTTCGCACTATAAATGATGTGTACTGCCTTGTGCCACAAACAGTAAATCCTTTATACCAAAAGCCTGCTCATTTTCACACCATTCACTTGTTCAGTAACAGTTGTCCAGATTTTTTAATTCAGCTCCCTACACTAATCCAGCAACTGCTGGTCTTGGACAGGTGCAGGGATCAAACAGGCTCAATAAACTAAAACATCTGGCCTGGAAATGATAATAGGCCCTTTTACTCTCCAAAGCAGAGGAGGAATGCAAAGTTTTCAAATGTTAAATCATGCAATTAGCCCCTGTAATATTCATTTTTTTAAAAAGGAATGAAACAATAGTGTTTTCTATTCAGACTTTCCTTCACTGCTTAGGTCCCTGCTCTCTTCTGTGGTGCAGGAGATGACAGGCCAAAGATACCACATTATCATCTATTAAAAAAAAAAAAAAGACACCCCCCCCTCTTCATTCCTTTACAATAGTATAGCTCAGTCATGTCAAGAGGCCCAGCCATGCATTAAGCCAAAAACTAATTCTGGAGAAAGTTTGGGAGAGCTTATGCCCCAGAGAATGGAAAATCCCTGTACAAGCCCAGTTTTGTGAAGCCAAGTCATCTCCAGCCAGATGAAGGCTGGTAGCAGGATGGAGCTAGCCGCATACCATCACCCCACTACCTGGATGACACCAGGAGGCAGATGTCCTTACAGTCCCTCCAGTACCGAGACTGCTGTCAGAGCCAGACAAAACATTTCAAGCTCTGAAAGTGTTTTCAGGAGTATTACTTGTCCAGATTGTCCAGGTTTGGAGCAGCTCTCACCACACTTGTGCCTGGGCTTGGTTAGGCTGACCCCAGGGTTTGGAGGCTTACCATGCTCTCCCTCCAGGCATTGCTCCCAGCTGCTGTCCCTCACCTTGGCTTGTCTGTGGCTGTCACAGTACCCCTCAAACCCTCTGCAGAAAAGGAGAGCTGTCAGAAGCTTTTATGCTTATGACTAAGGGGATGTTGTCTTCTGGCAGTCCAAATATGTGGCCAAATAGGAGGGACAGGTATGTTCCTATGCCTGTGTCCTGGTTTGAGGTAAAACAGGACCCATTTTCTCTTTTGTAATTTTACTTTGCAGCTAAGCCTCTTCTAACTAACTGAACTCTCTGAAATTAATGGCATATTGTCCAGACACCTTTTGCTCTCAGAGAGATAAGACTTGATAGTTTATAATTTATGCCAAGGCATGGTATGTGGAGAGGTTCTCGCTTATACTTATTGCTCTAAGACCGAAGGGCAGCTCACTTTGTTATTTGCCCCATTGGAGGATTGGAAGCGGAAAAGCGTAGAGGGGTCCCATCTGCGGGGAGGAGTGGACAGGACAGGTGACCCAAAACTGACCAACAGGGTATCCCACCCCATCTGCCTCAGGCTCAGTATAAAAGCTGAGGGATCAAAGGGTCAGCTCTCGTTCTTCAGTGTCGAGCATCCCAGGAGGACTCTGTCTGTTCATCTGCCTTTGATCCTGATTCATGCTTTCCTGAATCCAGTTCCATTCATCGCTGGGTCCAGTCTGGGACTTTCCCAGTGCCAGATGGTGACGTGTTCGTCATCCTGGGAGCTTGGTACTGTTTTGTATATATTGTATATATTTCATTATTTCCTTTTTATTACTTTATTAATATTTCATTAAAGTAGTTTAGTTTTTTTCTAAACTCCTAAGCCTCTTTCTCTCTCTTCCTCCTCTCCCTGAAGGGAGATGCTGTCCCTTCTTTGAAGGGAGAGAGGTCAGAGAGCATCTGTCGTTCATTTCAGTGGCCAGTCTGGCCCAAACCATGACAGCCTGTATTAGGAAATGTTTCCATCTCTTGTTCAAAAAGTTCTCCATCTTCTTGACGAAAATGCTTTGGCTTGACTAAATCAAATCCTTTAATAAAAGTTTCAAACAGGCCTCACCTTGACTACTGACAGTCATTAAATCTCATGAGAAGAGTGGTATTTTTATCCAGCATCTTTGCCAAGCTACAGTCTTCGTAACTCTGCACTGACCAAGTTTTCCTTTACACTTGGAGCTGAGTGTGGTATGCTTCTCTTGAGTAAACAGGAATGTTCATCTTGGGCCAGAGAAACCTGGAAACAAGTCCTGGGTCCCACTCCAACCTTTGCCTCAAGTTTCCTGTGAGGTCTG
The DNA here is from genome assembly GCA_013398815.1 of Ibidorhyncha struthersii. NCBI lineage: Eukaryota > Metazoa > Chordata > Aves > Charadriiformes > Charadriidae > Ibidorhyncha > Ibidorhyncha struthersii. Next base: position 180,032 of record VZSZ01010399.1, read on the forward strand.
AATGCTAGACTTTCACAAGTGCTGCGGGCCTGGTTACACTCTGCTTAGCACATCTGGGGCCAGACTTCCAAAGGTATGTTCAGATCTTCTTACTGACAATCCAGCCCTAGAAACCTCTTTTGACAGGCTGACTTCAAGTCTGAATAGGTTTCTTTTGAAAATACTGTCTTTAGGGTCTCATAGCTTTTGCTTTCAGAACAACTGGAATTGTAATAGTACCACTGTGTATAGGCTCTAGATGACCTACAATGTTGGTATCTTGTATAAGGCACCAATATATAAAGGACCAATGTCATTAAAAGAAAAAAGTGTTCCTCCTCACTTCTGTAGGAACAGATGCTGCAGTGTTCCCACACTGCTGGATGAGAAGGTGCAGCCTTTGGGCCAGAATCTGAAGGCACCACGCAGGTCCAGGCCATGGTCTTCATTTCACTGCATGACTTCGCTCAAAGGTCGTGAGCCTTCAGCTAAAAACACCCTACATGACTGTAGTGCTGATGAGCATGTAGGTTTCTCTCAGTCACTGTTTGTTGACAGTCACTGGCAGCTGTAGCAGATCTGGATTCTCATGCTGGAGTTGATAAAAGGGACTCATGAGCGTGTCAAGGAAGAATTCAGGGAACCTCCTTAATTTTGCTGAATTCTTACAGAAGGATTTATTTAAGGGCACAGAAGTATGACAACAGAGGTCTCTAAACACATGCTAAGTTATCATTCATGTGTTTTAATGGGAACTGCATGATGTAAATGGGAGAAAGCAACTAGCAAACTTAGAGTTAAGTCCGCACCAGCCTTGAGAAGCCGTTTACTTTGGTCAGGGTCAAAGCAGAGACACAAAGTAGAGAAAGGCACAAAGTAGAGACGGACAGAGGCTTTAGCTCAGATTTGGGCCCTTAAATGCTGAGATCTTCTTGTGCGTTGGACCTTTGATTAAACAATGAGGTTGACTGGGGAGACAGAGGTACTGTGGAAACCAGAGAGGTCCTGTGTGCTCTCAAGGGCATCGAACTGCAGGGGAAGCCATCCCTCCTGCACAGCCCAAGGAGTGACATCTCCTCCTCACCTTGCTGCAACAGCTGGGTCAGACCCAGAACCAGCTACTGAATTCAGCAGCTGAGGGAGCTTGAGTTGAACCTTAAAGGGCAGAAGCACCACAGGCGTGTCTCCATCCAGACCATCAGTAGAAGAGAGCATGCAGACATCAACTAGCTTAACCCTGTACTCCTTCCTTTAGGAATCAAAGGATGTTGGATCAGAAGCTTGTGGACTTAGAGAAGATGCTGAAAAGAGGTTTCTTTGGACAAGGCAGATGGTATGTCCCTGTGCTACCTTTGCTGTCTCTGGAAGCCAAGAAAATCCTTATGATCTTTGAAGGAATGATGCAATTAAGAGCAAAATTCTGCATCGTTGCATATGCCATCAATCTCTCAAAACATGATAACTATATTTTTGCCAACTGGAGTTTTAAAAGTCTTTCAAGTTGTGTTCACATTTATACTTGCAATGATTTGTTTCAGAACCACATACAGATAAAGAAGAGTTATGTATAGCTTACATTTTCTGATTTTGTGGTGTTTTAGCTTCCCAGGAAAGCCACAAATTTTTGACTTGTGACAAATCAACCAAGTAATTTACTTTTACTGCTACAGGGAAATGAAATTCCTCAACGCATCCTTTGTTGGTCTCCGAGATCAATCTGCAAGTCATATGCCTACTTCAAATAGATTCAGTGTTCAAAACCAGTGGCCTATGGCCAAACTTAAATTCTTTGTGAAGGAAGTTTATACGTCAGGGATGTTAGCACTGGAGATAAAGTCAAAGAAAATTGCAGTAGAACTGTATACAGGAAGTCTGTGCAACAGCCAGGAAAAAAGTAATTTCTCTTCAGTCATAGGTGAGAAAGTAGATGCTCAGCTTCTCTATCTGGTTACTTGGAAGTTGCAGGATCGAGAAAATTTATCAAAACTGTAAAAAGGTGTGTTCAAGCATTCTGAAGGAAGAGAGAGGGAGCAGCCTCTGGAAAAACAAATCACCATATTTTACTTCCAGAAAACAGAGACCAGGTCTTGATTCATTAACACCCTGCTCCTAGTGGTACCTACCAGCACTAGCCCATAATTCTGTAATTTGCAAGACAGCTTACGCACTGGGGAGTTATTTGACTTGTTTGTGGGTGCAAAAACCCCACTTACCATAAATTGCAAGATCAAGGCCATATTTAATACTGACTACTAAGTTTAGGTGTAAAATGAAATCAGGCCAGAGGTGCTTTTTGCTACTGTAGAAAAAAACAGCTAATTTTGTGTACATTTCATGAATTCATCATGCCACATTAGGTACTGTGGCTTGTTTAGCCCTGTCACCATGTCCTTACAAGTCTTCAGTTCAAATGCTTAATTCTAGTACACTAAATCCATCCTATATGTCTGTTATAAATAGGCTACTGCACATACAGCAAATGCAGCCCCCACTACACACTCTTGCATGATCACTTTAAATAGCACACATATTCTCACGCTATATTTAGTGCTACATCCACGGTAACATATCATCACATCATTATATACAAAATGGCTTCATAAAAACAAACATTGGAGCAGAGAAATGGGTTTCTTCAGCCTGCATTGAGGTCTGCCAAACCAAAAAACTCCTCCTGGAAGTTTTATTTTATTTAGTTGCATATCATTTATACTCATTTTTAAAGTCCTAGCTTGTGAAACTCCCAAGCAAATTCAAACAATTCTTTACCTTAGCAGGTATGTCCCACTAGGCATTTTTAAGCTTACCAGTTTTTACCCAGATTTTCAAAACGTTCCCAATTTCTTTGGGAACACATGCATAAATGGACAAATATTCAAAAGCATTTGGAAAACCAGGCTGTAAGCCATGGGAAAACCACGGAAACGTTTTCAAAGACCTGGCTCCAGTGGCAGATATGGGTCACTTGGAGATATGCTCTTGAGTTCCTATTGAAAATCTCTCTTTGGGTAGCTTCATCCACAGAACAACAAAGCTCCTGATCTTTTCATACCTTTTTTGTTTGTTTGTTTTAAATTTTTCTTTCCATTTATTTCCACTTTTTCTATCATAGCTTATATAAGTTAGGTTGTGATAAAACAACTTTGTAAAAAAATGACATTGATGACGTGTGTCCAGATGGTCCTTCTGCCTTCGAACCTAGGAACATGAATGAGCTGTCCGGATTATTTTTGCCAGTGCATATTGCCTTCTGCTTTGAACTCCAGACTACATGAATCAGCATACTGGCAACTTGCACACCTAGTAAAGATGGAGTAGTCAATAAAAATGGAGTAGTACCCTCCTTCCACTCCCAAGTGAGAAATCTGGACTAGAATGCTGCTCTGTTAGACATTGCATCAACATAAAATAGGTATAGAAAGAGATATGAACATAAGGAAAGGTACATTAACACAACATTGGCTGGCACAGCAGTCAGCAGACTGAACGCACCAGCTATTTTTCATCTTTTTTTTTTTTTTCCTGTTGTAGGTATCACTGACTAAAGGAGTCCTAAGATGGTTTCTCAGGGAGGATAATAACATGTATATGTGGAAACTTCCCTAATGTGGATAACTATCGGCAAGAACATCTTGAAACTGAGCATATGGTGGCAGTAGGGTGCAACTGTAGAAGAAAACTGATATTTTGAGAGCAATTCAGAACTGTTGAGTAAGGATAAAATAACCCAGGAAAGGCCCTGAAGTATTTAATGCAGGAGAAAAATGGGGAATTGGTGGAGGCTGCGTAGGGAAGGGTTGTCTGTGGAATGTGACAGGATGAGAAAATGGTCTTTGCAGCAACACTGATTAGACAGGATGGTGTTTCGTCAAGACCAGGGATGATAATTTTGCAGTAACAAAAGCTGTATGATGAACAGGAAAGGCTATATTTTGGATAAATTACACAGAAAAATGTCATCAGTTTAAGTACCCTTCTGTAGCACCTTAACCCAGCTGAAGTCCAGAATTTTTTTCTCCCCAGGTATTGACATTACAGTCCATGAAACTTCACAACGAGGTTCTTCGGAGAACCAACCCAGCTGAAAATGCAGTCTTCCAAAAGGATCGTTTGTCTTGAAGCAGCATGACTCACTGAACTGCCTGACATGGTTGCACCAAAGCACAAACAGCGTGAGAGGGAGGAAAAACATGGGACCGGAGTCAAGGTGGGCATGGCAGCCCCCAGCAGGTCTCGGATAAGATGTCTCGCATTCAGTCCTCTGCCAAAAGCTGGGAGAAGTGTAACGCTGAAAACTGTCCTGACCACAGGATGTTAAGCTGGGTACAGTGTTAGGAAAAGAAGGTTTAGAAAGTAAAAATGAAGAGTCGTGTTTTAGCTAGATAAATCCTGAAGTGGTGACTAAACATCCATTAAGTGTTGCAGGAGAGAGAAGACAATATTTGTACTTGGGCGGGAGGAGATGGGTTAGGAATTAAAAGGTAGATCTATAAGTTATTGATGTTTTAAATCCTATTTAAGATAACTCATCTCCAGATGCTGCTGCTTGAGACGTCACTGTCCTGAAAGCAACAGTTAGAAAGATGGATGTCTTTGCTCCTACCTGCAGTCCTTTGCCTTTATAGCCATGATATTACCTTACCTCTTGTCCCATTACTAATGTTTTCTTAAAAGCCTATTGTGGAGGACCAGTTGAAAGCCCCAAATTTCCTGTTATTACTGTTTTTTCTTATCTTCGGTTATTGCAAGAAGATTGTTTTCAAAATATTTTCAGCTGCTCCAAAAAAAACTTAGACTGGGCTTAAACTCATTCCTTGTGGTAGTTAATTCCACTCAGAGACTTCATCCAGTCATGCTTTTTCCTTAGCTACAGGAGTTTTATTAGGTACCATTAGCTTTGTTGGCTTAAAAGAAGCCCTGCTCCAGCTGAGATGGTTTCTAAAACACTCAAAAGATTTTTCATGGAGACTGAGATGAGAGCTTCAAATTGGCCTCAGAAACAAGAGAGAAAGTAGTTCTGTGGGTCATGCACATACTGTGGTCCCACGAAGACGAGCTGCTGTCTGCTGTGCAGATCACTACTTTGAAGAAAATCTCAAGTAACTCTCAAAATACCCCCCCCTCCCCAAACCTAAAAGCAGGTAAAGAAGAAATTAGATAACAAAGGCATGAAGATGTGTAGCAGGCAAACCTGAGGAATGCTGTCTCCTATAGTTCATGATTTAATCATGATAAATAACTTCCATAAACTATTTAAATTAAGATAAATGCAACTGCATGAGCCTTAAGATGTTGTTTTCACATCCTGACTTAAGACGTTTTCACATTCCTAAATTAAAAGCAAGCGAAGAGAACAAGAGCTTTGTAAGTAAAATACTGACATTCTTTTAACCTTTTGTCTTAGAAGGACACCCACCGCCAGCAGCCGACAGATACAGGCGCTGCTCTGCCAAACCACTTCTCAGATGATTATTCACAACACAGCCCACGTGCTCAGAGCTGGGCACCAGACTTCTGCAGGGTATAGCAGAGCAGCCCAGATAAAATCAGTATCAACCCACTCTGAGGTAGAAATCTCCTCTCGCATCCACCTTCTGGCCTAGAGCTGGCAGATGCATCACTTGCTTTATCCCAGGACATGAGTTCAGCTGAGAGGGCCTGGACCACAAAGCTGGTCTAGAGCTTCGGGAGAAAACAGAGGGAAAGTCAGTTGCTGGTCCCAATATCAGTCTATACATAGAACAAATCACACTGGCTAAGCTCTTATTTCAAAGCTGACTACAGACACAGCTGTACTAGTCTGAGATGTTATTGCACCCTTGATAATTTGTTGTCACATCCACTGCTGAGCACGTTGTGTGAAAAAATCTCTCCTCTGCTTCAGACTGAAGTCAACATGTTTGGTTAAGATGTAAATAGCTCTCACTGGTGTCCTTCTTCACAGGCAGAAGCTTGGGATGCAGGCAGTTTGCATACAATTTGGAGAGGGTTGTGATTTTTTTAAAAATCATGTCTAATAGCAGAAGGGCTGTAAGAACTCTGAGGTTTTCACAGCATTTTTCAGATATATCTGAGTGCATTTTACAGACAATGATCTGCTATAACTATATCTGCTTCTTCCACAAGTGTATGTTGTCAGAAATCAGTATCCTGGTTCATTGGCTACCCTTGATCTTGACAGTCTCATTCGTAACACATTTTCAGAACACAGGAACAGATTTGTTTGTCGAAGTCTGTCCTTCAAACCCTCTTTCAGTTCATTTTTAGAACAGGGGAAATGCACTATAACCATCACAGAGCACACTGTGGGATGAATTCTGAGATTGCTTCTTGTGCCTTCTGGAAAGTTTTCTTACATACATGATTGGAAATCAAAAGTAAAAGCTGAGTGGGGCGGAGTGGACTTCAGTAGGTGAAATTGTGTTAAGAAGCTGATCCTGTCACTTTAATATCAGTAACCAATTTGTCTGGACAAAATATACTATGGGCATCAAAGATATAAACTTGTACTCAAATGTCACACTTTAAATACAGGACTTTCTGGCCACTAGCTCTCATGTGTTGCTAGGATGGTACTGTGACTTCTGTCTACTTCGGGATCCCAGTGGACTGGATTACAAACCAGCTGTGCCTGGCAAGCAAGGACCCAAAGCAGGAAGAGCGACCTCAGCATTACCCCGCAGTTCCAGAAAACACACGTAAGAGCATGTGCAGAGGGGTGCTTCTCAAAGACTCATGTTCAGCTGTAGCTATTCATCACAGCCTCTCTCTTGGGGGTGTATGCGGACCTTATTCCCAAATAGCAAAAAGCCTGTCCAGTCTGGCAATATTAACTCTCTTTGCTAACAGTGCTGGGAGGGAAAGGGCAGGTTTCAGTTGCCTAGATATAGGTGGTACGTGAATCTGGCACGTCCTGGAAGTATCCAAGGCTTCTACATGGGACCAGCAGATTAAACACAGGACCAAGGCTGGGGACCTCCCAGTGCCTAAATGACTCTTGATGCTCAGGCACTTGAGCATATAGGATTCCAACCCAGAATCTTATCATAAGTAACTCCTGGTAAAAAATATTTTCTCTGGTTGAAAATTCAAATTCAGACAGTTTTTTCACTTTACTACTTTTTTTTAACCTGAAGACAGGCTGGATAGGGAGGGAGAGCTGTCAGTGCCATGTAGAGAGACAGGCTGTAGTATCATCCCAGTGCAGACATCAGAAAATCCAGCCACAAGAAGCAAAACTTTAACAAACCAAACTTTGTCAGCTTGACAGCTTAACTTTTCACTCCAAGACTGAAACTACAGGAGGGTTTTGTTTTCCACTTGCCAGCATTCTCAAGGTAACTAATAATTGGGCTTCTTTGATCTTCAGGCCTCCAAATCAACACCTGGATTCCTTCCTAGAGCTTTTCTTGGCAGGGACACGTGATCATTTAGTCCTTGACAGGTCACAGAGTACAGAGGCATGCTTCTAGCTCTATGACTTTGGGACCAAAGGGATGCGTTCAGACTGCCTGCTATGGCACTCAGGTTCAAAAGGACTGTTTCAGCTGCCAGCTGTCTAAGGCTGCCAGATGCTGGATGAAGAAAGTAGACATGATATGTAATTTACCCATATGGATATATGCACTTCAGGTACAGCCTCTATCTCTTTCCACTGAGAGCTGCTGTAAGGAGCCAGCAGTGTTGGGTAGCAAGGGTTGGTTGTCTTTTCTTGACTGGAGGAACACCTCTGAGCATTGCAATCTCTGCGTTAGGATGTCTGCGGATTGTTATGGCGCTACTGGCAAAGTCACTCCACCTTTCTGTGCCTCAGTTGCCCCTTCTACATAACTCATACTCAGTCTACGTGGAGCTGCAGATGTGAGACGTGATTAATTAAAGACAAAAAGTATTATAGAGCTTCAGACAGAAGAAGCTGAGAGAGTCCAACAGTACCGTTATTATTACCACAGAGTCAACATCTCATATTCAGTGATGAAAGCCTCTCGGAGGAGTAATGCAAACCTATTGCTGGAATTAACACTCCCGCTCAAATTTTATAGTGCCCTTTATACAGGATTTTCATTTGTATTCACAGAAAAACATAAATAAGTGCTCAGGCTGGCCAATCTACTTCCTCTGTAACTGGCAGCATTCAAATTCACTTTATTGTATGAAATAATGTCTTGGTTTTTCCTCCCTTTATCTCGCTTGTGCCTGACCTTCCATTAAAAGTTGCTTGGAAACTGCTTAGAGAATAGTCAGCGGTGCTTCTTATTGATATCTTCCTTTTGTGATTTCTTTGCTATTCTATCCTTTTTTATTCCTTTCCAGAAGCTTTTTAAGCTAGAAGAAGATGAAAAGGAACCAGAGAATCAAAGCCTAATATTTTTCTTTTTAAAAGGAACAGGAAAACCATCCTCCCTATATACATTGACATGTTAAAGAAGAAAGAAATGCTCTTCTAATAAATGCTCCAGCAGGTCTTTAATGTGTGTGTTATTATCAAGTGCTTTACACATTCCCTTTAGCACCTTGGTAATTAAAAACAGGATATATAAAGTAAGTTGTGTCCCTAAATACACCTTGCTATTGCCATTGTGTAGAAATGGTGGAAAACGGGCACCACTATGACACTCGTTTTACTGGAGAGGCTCTGTAAGGGTGGTTTGAGCTGTGTCCTAAAAGAAGGAAGGAGAAGAAGTGTCTTACAGGATTAGCCACTGGACAATAGTGATCGTGGTGGATAGTGGGAATTTAAGCAACAGGCTGAGGGAAGGGATTATTCCCTTCTCTTCTGCTCTTATGTGGCCACATCTGGAGTTGTCAGGGACCTCCAGTGGATGGGAGCTCACCAGAGGGACCAGTGAGGACTCTCCCAGGGTGGCAGGGCAAGACCTGGTAGCCAGAGTCATCCCACCATCCCAGCCAGGAGCAGGGCAGCCTGGGGGCAGCTGGGGGCAGCCTCAGCCCTGGGCATTGGGCACCTCCCTGGGAACAGATTGGGCTGTCATCCCTGGTTGTGGTGTCCCCACAGCACTGTCGGGCAGTCTCTGCCCACAGCCTCCAGGAGGATGCTGGTCCTGAGTCCCAGCAGCCCAGCTTCTGACAGTGGGGATACTCTCGGGCTCCTGACATCTGTGTCCAGTTTTGTACCTGTCTGCCAGTATAAAAGAGGCATGGTCAGTATGCAGTGAGTCCAGCAAAGGACTAGCAGAAAGGTTAGGGGTGTGGAGCATCCAACAGAAAAGGAAAAATTGAGGGAGATGGGGTTTTCTGGCCTTGAGAAAGCAAAGCAAGAAGCTGAATCTAATAGCAGTCTTCTACTGGTGTATCTACAGGGGATTACAGAGATGATAGAGCCAGCGATAGAAATGAAAGGACAAGAGACAAAGGTCCCAAGCTGCGGCAATAGAAGTGCTGACATCTTTTATAACAAGCACTGAAACACATGTCCAGAAAAGCTGGTGAATCTCCACCCTTGAAAATTTGGCTTGATAAGGCCCTGAGCAACCTGCTCTAACTTTGAAGTTAGCCCTGTCTCGAGCAGGGGACTAGACTGGATAACCTTTAGCCAACCTAAATTTATTCTATGAAGTTGTGATTCTACAGTCTCAGAGAAATATATTTACTGTCATAAATTAAATGCAGCCACATTTGTGAGTAGATGGTCTCTGGTGGGAAGACTGTCCACATATATGTTGAGAGTGACAAATCTGGACAGTCACTTGAGAGGAAGTGATTTTATTCTGTAGCAATGCATCTCATTGTGATTTGCATGAGCTTTCAGGATTCAGCTTTTGGCCAACACTTCTCTACTGGGACACTAAAATATCTCCATATGGACATGAAGGTCTAAATAGCCTTTCTCCCACAAAAATTTTGTCTTTATTCACTCTGAACTACATCATTCCTCTAATGCAAGTTGTTGTTAGGACTTGTGACTGTCATGGGCAGTAGCATGGTACTGGAAAGAAGAAATAGTAAAGCCTGTGTCTGACTTTATTAAAATCCATGGCAAAAATCTAATTTTTGGCTTAACAAGATTTCTGTTCCCGTTCCCGAACTTCTCTGCATAAATAATATAGGTTGACTACAAAGGAAAAGCACAATGAAAATATCTAAGCTTTATAAATAAAGAAGAAGCACATAGTCTTGAAGCTCTGTTACAGTTTCCTCTGTGAAAAGTAATGGTAATATAACTATGGTGAGTATAATTTCAAGGTATATTCTTCAAAACCATGACATCTTAATATGTTATTTATCATGCTCATATTCCCTTAGTTGTGGTTTTAATCCATAAATTATTTGCAAGAAGAAGGTGCAAAGTGTGGTATATTTGTAGACAAGACTAATTTTTTTACATATTTGTACTTCTTGGAACCACAGATGTTGCTTTCTTGGAGGTTTGTGAGCAGTATCACCCTTTAATACGATATAACATGTAGAAATAAGACAGTAAATTTCACCAGAAAGCAGTCCTTCTGTGAGAGACTCTGCAAATACCACTTTGATCTATGTAGAACTGAAGTCTTTAGATAATTTTTTGTGCTTCCTTTCCCCAAATTTAACTCATTGAGTCCTTTATTAAGTGCTTCTGAGCATGGTTCTTTGCTGATCATGGTCTGATCAGCTTGCAAGCTAAAGGTCACATCAATTCACAGATGTCAGCATGCAGCTCTTATCTGTTTCAATCCAGAAATTCCAGGAAATTATCACATGGAGTTCCCTGCGTGCCCTTCCAGAGCACTATCTTTCAGTCTGTTCTTTAAGATAGTGGTTGGGGTCAGATCTACACATATTAAAGTGTTTATTTCCCAGGAGAGAAATACCCCAGCCCCGTGACCCTGAGAAAATTATATTTTATTTTCTAAATTGCTCTAGTGTTGCTCTCTTCTATTTTGCTCAGGTTTCTCTATAGCTGGCTGGGTTACCTCATAATTATTTTAATAAATAGGCACATTGCTGGCAAAATTTCTTCTTCTCAAAAACACGGTCCAACTCTGACTTGAGCCTGAAGACAGATTTCTACTCACAAAGATTGAAGTGATATTGTTCTGAAAAAAAAGGCAGTAGTCCTTTATTGTTTTTATGTGCCTGCAGAATATCCTTTCACCTTTATAATACGTTGAAGTATTATACTTTGGATATACATCCTCTGAGCACAAATATATGAATCGTAGATCTACTCCTTTGTACACAAATGGCAGGATATTTTGTAATCAACTTTTTTTGTGTGAAAACAAACCAAAGGTCTATTGGGTCTGTTTGGTCTATTAAGGTTGCTGGCTGTTACGAGTATTGCAGACTTTCAGATTTTTTTTAATTTGGAAATGAAGTTTGTTTTATTTTTACTGCTGCATATACTCATTTTAAGTAGTTTCTAAGCACATCCCACCCAGTTCATCACAGTGACTACACTCAGGTCACCACAGAGACATGGAGATATCCGGCCAGAGCCTCCCTGTCATTTAGGTGGTTCCTTGACTTACTCTTATGCTAGCACACATGCCCCGAGGAGAGTGGGGAGAGCATTTGGCTTGGGTTGTCACCCAGCATTTTGATGGCTTCTTTGATGTCAGAGCATGAGAGAGTGAGGAGTGGCCAGTAGTGCTCTCAATCCACCCTCATTTAAGTACCCTCTCTTTGACATACTCTGAAGCCAAATCAAGCTATTGCCCTTTGGGACCCATGCCCTCTAATACACTGAATCTCTGGTTTCCTGTGGGAACCGGAGATGTGTTTCAGACCAGGTCCAGTTCAGATGCACACTGATTCATGCTGGGTAAGTCCACAAAGGCCTCTTCAACCCAGAGGAACAAGCTCTGTCCTCCAGGCCTTCTTTCTTGGCTTGTACAAGGTTCTTTGAACTCCATATTCAGGTATCCGTCCTAATTAATGATCATTTCATACTGTCTTCAAAAGCCATTGGATTTTGATTAGCCAGCAAATAAAGATGACTTCATTTTCTCCTCTAGGCACATATTTCCTCTGTCTCCTTAGCAGTTAATTGTGTAGGCGAATAATAGCCCGTGCGTTTTAACAGGCTGCGTAGGAAAGGCAATACCAGCCTGGTCACCAAGAGAATTTCACTGACATTAAGCACTTAGCAAATCTGATCCCCCAAAGGGATAGAGAGGCTGCACCAGTGCACCCCGTTCCACGGGACCCTGACGGCTCCTGTGCAGTTGGTGCCTTGAAAGCACGGCACGCAGCCTTCCTTTGCCATGGATACTTCAGCTCGCTCCTCCACCCAGACCTCATTGTGGAAGCTGTGATAAGAGGGAAACAGACAACATATTCCTGTTTTTCCTCAGCCAAGTGTGGAAATAGTCACCTCTGGAGATGTCTAGGTTAACTCCACTGAAACCGATGAGGTGGCTCTAGCACAGCTTAAAGGCAGCCGCTGCAAATCAATGAGTTGCCCCTCCTTTTATTTGTTATTATCCCTAAGATGTTGTGCATTTCAACAGCACTCCAGGGCACAACAAGGGCAGGAGGAGTCCCCCAAATGTTTTTCGATTCTCAGCACAGTGGTTAGACAACACATGTGTGGAAACAGTGCACGAATATGCCAACCTTCTCATTGCACAAACCAGGTGAAATACAGCATGTGAAATCAAACAGGCATTAAGTTTGTCCTGCAATGAAGACATAAGGAAGAGGGAGGGCTGGATATCCTCCAGATCATCTTCATACGTGTTATTGGCCTTTATTAAAGTATTACTAGGGTAGGGTACTGTTATGCTTTCCGATGAGGTGCTCAGTTCAGAGGAACAAGCTGAAGGAAGAAAAGCTTTCAGCAAGTGCCACTTTTGAATTCTCTTGGTCTTGGAGTGTATTAAAGCATTGTATGTATTAAGTGTAAACAGATCCACCTACATATAACCAAATTGACATCAAGAGTTGCTGAACTTGCTTCCATGACAATTAAAGCAGCTCTTCAGCTTTTATAGGGATGAAAGGTGTTTTTATCACTAGCTTCAGGCAAGACCTGAATACCAAACTCTTTGAATACAGCAAAGCCTGCACAGTGATTCCACAAGCAAGAATATTTTTAAACACCTTCTGGAATCCTTTTTATTGTTCAGTTCTGTTTGTTGGATTGTAATAGAGTTTTCATGGGAGGTCAACGACTGAAGGGTGCTCCGTTGTTGGTGACAGTTGCACATCTCTTCAAATATATTAAAATACCACAAACAAAATGCTGAGACACATGTCTTTGGAAGCGTAATGATCTTGTATTATTTCCATGAACAGGTCCCATATTACTACCAGTCTGCTTTCTTGCTGAAGAACGTGAACGAATGCCTGACATTGTTTTTTTTTATGGCCAGCAGCACTGTTGACAGGCTCCAGGAGAAGCCATGAATCTACCTCTTCCCACCACAAAATGATGTGCTATATCTCATAACACTGATTCTAAGGAGGAAATTCTAGAGAAAATTACCAGAAACAATTATTTAAATTTAAATATATGAATGCAAAACACTTACAAAATGAAGTTTGCATACATGTATCCTGATGGACTAAGGTGCTAGGGTCTAGTTAGTGACTGCTAGGGGGAGTCAGAATAGTGCTTGAAGAGATCTTGAGAGGTGATGTAGCCTCAGGGTAGAAAACGGAGGCAATGACATTCACTTGCATACAAAGAGGACAACTGATCTTTTACGTGTAGAGTACACACTTAGCTTTTCCCACATGCAAATATATAAATTGCCAGGCTACATTTACAGACATTCTCTCACTTTCTGCCTTATGCAGACATGCTTACTTTTCCCACAGAACAATGCACTGGTATGGGATCAGGGATAAAGTAATGGTGAGGCAGCATTTTGTAACAGGTGTAAAAACCCCACAAATGGGATTAAGAAGCTCAAGCTACAGAAGTTTTATTCTGCCTCATGACAGCTGCAGAACCTCCTCCTCTCCTCCTAAGATGTGCTCGTTCATCAACAGCCACCAGAAGACACGGCTAATTGAAACTCACCAGCACATCATGGGCACAGCCATGAACATCTACCATTCCCGCAGGCTCCCGTCTATACGTATATGGTCATGGAAACCAGGTCTTACGGTTTTCTCTCTTCTGAGCTGGGACACCTACAACATAAACTATTTCTCTGCTCTGGCAGAGTGTAAAACAAGTTAGTAACTGTGGTCTTTCAAGGTGTTGGCATTTAAAGTATGAAACTGGTCTGGTGTCATTGGTGTGTTTTCTGCACCATTTTTCCTCCAAAAGACCTGACAGTATAAGGAAATTGGAGGGTGACTCCTAAGATTTCTTTTGCAAGTTTTGGTTCATAATTTTTCCCATAACGGATACTGCCAAGAAAATATGCAAGACCCTAATTAAACAAAATGTTTACCTCCTAGTATTACTGTCTGACTTAAATTGTTACATGCTTTGTTTGCCAAATGTGGAAATGCTGAAAACTGTTCGTGGGCTTAAGTGAGGCCACGATGCTGCTCAAATTCTACAAAGGCTTTTTTGTTCTCAAGCTACTTTAGTCACATAACTTGTCCCACAGAAATCAAGTGAAGTAACTCCAAAACTGATGGGGAGAGGAATAGGTAAAAAGTAAAAATTATCCTGCATTATAGAAACTTTAGTCAAGACATTTTTTTATATGGTTGTTATAGTTGAAAACTAGTTTTATACAGCAGTAGGCATCTTCTGCTCATCTTAATGAAAGGAAACAAGTTTGTAAGTATAGCCAGGTTGAGGACCTTGGATTATCAACCCTTCAGGAGAAAGGCAGGCTTCATTTTGTTTTGTGTTCAGCAGTAATTATGTTACCAACAACAGAAATTCAAACATAACTGAACTCTGCACCCCACAAAGAACAGCTAGGAAACGTCTGAGCAGACAAACCACATTTTTGTGCAGGAAGCTCACCACTATTCCCACAGCTACCACTTTTCTGATGTATAATTATTTCAACACCACAAGTTGCACAGTACCAGCTTGTCCTGTGTTTTCACACGGCATTGATTTTATTTACGTTCCAATAATACTGGAGGGTCAGGAAGCTAAGACCGAGACAGGGGTCTCATGCCCAGTCACCGACAGTCAAAGTCGGTGAGAAGAAGCAGCGCAGGGAAGGGAAGCAGAGACTCCAGAAGATTAAATGACTTCTTCAAGGACAAGCAGGTCTCTGGAGGCACAGGTGCATCACAGAGCAAGAATAAAATTAGCAGTCACCTGACGTCTTGTCATACTCTATATCCATGAAGAAATACCGCCTTTCCAAGACAAGCGTAATCCTAGGGCATCAGGATAGTTTTGAATAACTCAAAGGTCCCATTTTCCACTGATTTCAGAACATGCTGGCTCAGGCCAAAAGTTCTGTTTAAAGACAAAAAGCACAATTATTAACTCTTTGAGCCCCATGTTTTGTCTGAATTGTTTGATCTCACATGCAGAAATACCTTAATCCCTGCTTGCTTCAACAGCTAGCATAAATTTTTCTCTGAAAAAAATACTCCAGTGGATCATTCCGTTTTTCCGTATTACTGCTGATCTGATAAAGCCAGCTGCAGGTGCTAGAAGATCAGTGTGACAAGGACCATGTTATTTTCCCCAAGGCAACCTCAGCCTGACCTTTAGCTGACATACCCAACACGTTAGTCCACCAAAGCCAGGGAAGTTCTTGTTGTGCTGCTGTCAGTAGGGTGACCCCTTGCTTTGATTTAAAATATTTGCTACTGTTGCTCATGGATGGCAAATAGACAATCACCTTGGCAATAGCATCATTGCTTCAAGATTTGTAAAGGTGTGAGGTGATATTTTTTTGAAGTTTATTAACAATATTGCTTTTGTGAATGCTTTCCATTAGGGGAACAAAAGAAGAAAGCAAAACTCTGACACGGGAAGAAGCATTTACCTTCTGTACTGAAGAGTTATCTTTACTTCTTCTTACTACTAATGGGCACAGAGCTCTTTCCCACTTGTTTTTCCCTAGTGTCATCATGCTGCAGCTGCTGCTGAGCTCTCCTGCAGCCCCACCATTTTCCCTCCCTGCCCTGGGGCTGTGCTCCAGTGCCTGATGGGCTGCTCCATCCCTGTCCCCTGCCTGCCCTGGGAGCCGGGAGCAGCTGTTGGGCCAGCGGATGCCTCCGAGACCTCGGAACGCCTCCTCCCGGGCCACAGCCATCCTGGCCACGGGCCAGGAGCTGCTGTCACCACCAGGCCCAGAGGAGAGGAGGCACGCTCCCCACTCGGCATGCCGCCCAGTGCTGCGCTGGGTGGGATGAGCAGGAGGGACATGCCACAGAGGCAGGAGGTGGCCCCCGACTCTGCCAACGGTGGAGCAGCCTTCCCCAGAGATGCTCCTTCCGCTTCATTTCTATTCTCAATCTCTTTGCTGACATGAGTCTCTTCAAGGACCCTGAACTACAACTGTTTCCCTTTTTTGGGTTTGTTTTACTTCAGATAATAGTGATAGAAAATTGATATTTTCTTGGAAGACATAGCTGAACATGGGCTTTTGCATCACTGAAGTCTAGATAAGATAAATGGCCTAAAGTTCAACATAAAATTCCAAGACCTGGCCTTTCAAATCTACATACAGCCAACTTGTGTACATATATGGTCCTCTAATTGTCATACCCTACTAGGGATCTCTTCCATTGCCATCCCTAGAGTTAGTTCATGGAATTCCCTCACCACCGAAGAAAATTCAGACCAGAGAAGTGACAAACCTCACCTAGCCTTTCCCTGAAACAGTAAGAAAGTAAGAAAGACCTATCTGAAGAGGAGAGCTGGAAATGGACAGAACAAATTATATGTTCAGTCTTTAGGGTGAGCTTCAACTTCTCATACTTTTTTTTTTTTATTTTCCCCTACCAAAACATGAGTGTGCATCCTTTGTTATCATCAGGTTCAGATTTCAAATCCTCATTGCAGGAACAAATTAATTTTCCCCTGTTTTCAGTGGGAAATCTCTTGGATGTATTTTCTTCCAGATTCAGGAATCTTCCTCTGTTGATACTACCACCTAAAGAAAACCTTCTCAAGCTTTGTGTGTGTGTATGTGTATGTTCTGTATTATGTAAATTGAATATTATGAAACTACAGTTTTGTTTGGATTGTCTCATCTACCTATAAAATGTCGCCAGATGCAGGGATGGGGTGATAGGTGTTTTTAATGCAGAAGACCTCAAACCATGTATGCCCATACTCTTATCTTTGTTGTTGCTGCTGCCAGCTGGAAAAAGGGCTTTGAGTCCTCAATGCTGGCAGTTGCTAACAAGGCTGGGAGAGGAAGAGGAAAAGAACTTGAAGAATACCTGAAAGGATCTCAAGGAACATGCATACCAAGAAACTTGCCAAAGTACACAGTGCACTACCAGCAGCACTCCAACTCCAATAGGCTCTTCTGCATTTATTTTGAGATACAGTATGGGAAGTACTGAATGGGACTGGGACCTTATCACTAAAGTGTTCTGTCTGTATTGCAGAAACACTGGGTGATGACTGCTCCAAGCCACTACCTCTTGTCGTTCTGATTAACAGCTCCTTCACTATGGCATGTTTTTATGCCAAGGCACTTTTTCTCTACTGTGGTGGCAGTGTGCTCAAGAACTGCAGAAAACAAAATTGGATTGGGAAATCCCTACAAGGTTTGCCCTGAGTTAGCTGGTGGTCACAGATATTTTTTTTTCTGAGGAGGAGATACCACCCTCTAGAAGGAAAAATATCATCCCTACCAGATCTAGGGTGAAAACCCCATACCATATAGTTTGCTTGGGAAGATAAATCACATGCAGGAATTGGAGCAGCCGACGTTACAAAACTTAGAGCAAATTGCCTTTGGAGTCTCACTCATCCACCTCGAATCAGCCAATTTGAGACCTAATCTGTGGCCAAAAAAAAACCAACCCAAGAGATGTAACCTCACTATTTCACAAAGCAAATAAATTTGTTTTGCATCCTACTCATTAGTCCTAGCTCAGTCTTTCCCTTGGAAATCAATATTCATAATATTCAGAAGCACAGCTGTAAGGACGTACAATTTATTTTCACATGAATCTAAAATCAAAAGAAATCGAGGTGGTGCATGCTTACAGGCAGCTCTGATCAGCACCCCTCTGCAGTCTTCTCTTACTGATGAATGGGCAAGAGCATCAACCGTACATCCTACCCAGTCATCAAAAGGAACATAAGAGATGCCCACTAGCTAGAAGAAAGCAGTCTATGTTAACATACACCTCATGGATCATTTAAAAAAAAATCAGGGCTCCACTTTGCTGCAGTCTAGCCATCCAGGACAGGATCCCATGCCAACAGGGTAACAGATTTTACTTGTGCCTTTGGAGACAGCATACAGGTGGGTGGAAAAGGACGCCTCATCAGACTCTGCTCCTTTCAGTGCTTGTATTGCTTTTCCATGCCGGGATCTCACAGCATACCAGTCCATCAGGGATCAGATTAGCAATTGTGTCCGGCACCTGCAGTTATGGAGCTGAGAGAGGACCGTGGCACTGTGGGACAGCAGGTGCTGCTCCCCAGACCTTGGGCACTACGGGGCGTGGATCCTGCGACAGAGGGTGACAACACACATCTGGGGAAGGAGTGGACAGATTAGGGCAGTAGGGTCTTGCAGCTTGTCTAAATTGTCTAACAGTTTCTCTGCGGGTGGATGTAACCTGCATGNGCGCACCTATGTGTTTTGCTGAATTCTAGCCTTAGGACTGTGTCAATCTATGGGGCATGTGTGTGCTGACCGAGTGTCTGTGGTGCACGGTTGAAGGAGGAATAACACACATCACTGAATTAGCGCTGTGGTCAATTATATGCCAGAGCTGCAACTGAGGAGTTGGGAGGTGGCAAAGGATAGTGACAACGGTGCACAGGATTGCCCATTCAGTGCGGAGAGCCCCACTCCTCACTCCCTGTCCCGTCCCTGTGGGTTCAGTTCACCCCGAGCATGCGAGGGCAGAAGTGCTGCCCAAACCCCACAGCACGCCCTTGTTAGCCGCTTGGTTTCCTCACCCTTCCCCGTGGCCGAAGACCCCTACCTGGGGGTCAGTCCTGGCTCCCACCAGGTGCAGCCACATGCCCGCTGGCAGCGGCGCGCGCAGAGTTTCCACCACGCCAGCCTGGGCGCTGCCCGGGGTCTGCGGTGTAGCCGGCCCCCCGCTGCTGCGGCTCGCTGCCTGCTGCTCAGCTGTCCCATGCGGCAGCCCCGGGGCTTGGGTTACAGGACAGTTTCTAACTTTGTGCCTGTCCCAAGGCATCAGGGCAGAGGCACATGATTTGTAATTTATGAGGACACCCATAGAGCTGTCACTTTCAAGGCAGGTGTTGAGAAACTGGCAAGCGGTCCGAGCAAAGAAAAAGACTGACCTCACCCTGAAATAATGGTGGCCAACATGGTCACAGGACAGAGAGCATTGACATAAGCGGGCTTTAAAAATAACTAGGTCATCCCGCTAGACTAGCTCACTGTCTTATACAAAGAAGCCATGAGGTACCAATTTATAGTAAAAGTAGGAGTGTAAACAGCTATTCAAGGGGTTGGCGAACGTGTAGGGTTTTGAGTCATCATTCTATTTAGCTTTTTAAATTATCCTACCCACATCAAATTTTAAGTCACACCACTAGACATAGCATCTGAATAAGAGGCAAGGTTTCAATGTCCGTGCACGGCGGTGGCACCAGATGCTGGACCGCTGTGATTGAAGAGGGGTCACTACTCTGCACTGCAGCCGCAGCCGCCTCGCTTCAAATCTGAGTCATGGCAAAAACCTAAAATGGCTGTTGGACCAGATGATGGTTGTAGGTCTCTTCCAGCTCCACTATTCTAGTCTGAAAATGAAGCAAAAGCCACAAACATAAACATTTTCTTGCAGAGGAAAGTTGCTGAATACGTGTTAATAGAGCCTGGCTGTAGGAAAAAAGGAGAGGAAATCCAGAGAGGAAATGACTATTTCTCTACCTAATCCAAACTTTGGAAAAAATCTTAAAGCAGACTGTTCTTCATTCAGATCTGAGGCGGGGCTGAGTACTTTCAAACAAATTGCTGTTTTGCAAAACATGCTTCACACCTCCTAAGATCGGGGCATTTTGCTGCACTTGGTAAGAGGAGAGAAACAGGATTTGGCTTAGCCAGAAACCTCAAATAGGTTCAATAATTATGAGAGTTATTAGAGGCCAATAGTGACTTATGTTTTGACATCTGCATCCATAACACACCTATTCCAGGATTTATGGCATCTGTTTAATTCCACATAAAGTCAAAGAGCACTTACTGCTGCTCCTGCTCTCTCCAGCTCAGTCTGCCATTGGAGAGAGAGCAAGGGTGATTTCCCTATAGAAATTACTCTAAAAATAACTCTTCCATACTGCCTGAATAGCGCAAAGGGAAAGGACAAGAACAGGGACTAGATACTGGCCACTGCAGCTCTGTGAGAATACAGACATTGCATGCCCAGGAACAGGAGAATTAAATTCATGTACTGGTTAGCACTCTTGGTTTTGTCAACAGTGTATGTTCACAGTAAATTCTACTCAGTTTTTGCTTCTTAAAGGAAAATGGCCCCTCAGCAAGAGCATACAGCACCCTTGCATTTAGCCAAACTGTTTTTCTCAGCCAGGAAAACAGAAACAGCTAATACCAACATGGAAAACACTTGCTTTTGCTTTGACCAAACGTGCCTTTGAGTCAGCTGTTAATGTTTTGTCACATGGTGACCGTTCCTCATCTGAGTAACTAGCAAACTACCATAAAAAGTCCAGCATGGCTGGCATTAAGCTGTTTGTCAAGCTTGTAAAGCAGTTGCCTAAATCAAGACATCAAGTTACCAGAGGTCAATAGATTGCTATTTCATGCCTGATTATTTCCATGCTCCCTCTAAAAAGTACTTGCTAATTTTCGGTTTCTCAGCTAATCCTTAATGGTGTCAAAAATGTCTTGTTCCAGTAAGGCACCTATTCCGCTGCCTCTCTCGTTCAGTTTTAGCATTCTCAGCTCATCACCCCAGGAAAAAGCAACGCTGTGTCCGGTGTCCCATGTTCAATTTACATCTAATTTTTCCATTGCGACTTGCATTATGAGAATAACTCCTACCTTTACAGTTGTGGAAGACTTCAGTAGCTCAGTCCTGAAGGTGTCCAAGTGAAAAGCAAAAACAGTTAAAACAAACCAGGAGAATAACAACAAGTATGCACTTCAATGCTTTGGGGGGGTGGNGTAAGACAGACTGAAAACAGGCTTTAAGCAGTTTGCAGCATTTCACGGCAAATTGTAATTGACAAGCCAATTAAAGAAGAAATACCCTCAACAAAGCAGATTCTGTGAGCCCAAACATCTTATCAAAGTGACAGGGCACCTAATTAGCTTCAAATGGAATTAGGAGGTTGCTCCCTGTTTCTTTTCCAGTAATATGGCCATCCTAATTATCCGTATCCTATTTCATTCCTTTTGACTGTAAACACCTTTCCAATACAATAGAACCCTTCTTAATCAGTGTACTACAGACTGGGTTTGAGGCAGCCATAATGCCCGTGCAGTTGTTCCAAGTTGGTGCAACCCTCGTTGGTGTTTTCTTTGCTACAACATAACTGATAATTATATTGACCAGCTGAATCACTGTAATTTCTGTGTAGGTAACCAGGAAAAAATTGTCCCTGGAAAAATGGCATTCCTAGGCATGTCAAAGAGCTATTGTAGGCTGCCAAAGAGCAACAGTAGAGTCTACAAGGTGGTGACTATGTAAACTCTGAGATACCTGTAATTTGCCCGTTTAGCCCCATCAGTAGATACTTTGTATAGTGTCTGTTCAAGAAAGACTTTTTGTTTTTTTTTTTCAATAATCTTTTTCCATTGTTTTAGTTGTTTGCTCTCTGTGTGTTACATTCAGAAAAAGGTAACTAAATCAGGCTTTGATAGCTCAGCTGAAACAACTCCCAATAAGTGTTTTTGAACCTGCAGCAAGAAACAGAATTAAACAAGACACACAGAGAATATTAAAGATAAAATCTCAGCTCTCTCTCCAAGTTACTGACCCATTTGGTGGTGATGACAAGTTAAGCACAGGAAGATCAAATCTTGTACGTAATACCTACCAGTCCAAGGCTCCATTACAATCTTTTACAGAGCACAAATGACATCCCCAGATAATATTCACCTGCCTGTTAATTATTATCACCTCACCTGGTGTTACCCATCCAAATATTGGGTAAAAGCAACATGAATGGTTACTAAATTGGCTTACAGCTGGATGTGTAGTTTTCCCCTGTATGTGCACCTAATAGACCCTATGTCCTTAAGTGAAGACTTTTTGTAGACTTGTGCTGCTAAATTACTTAGCAGAAGGTGAATCTAACTAGTGAGAATTTTGCAAATAGGGAAAATTTGACAAGATCATACTAGTGAAAATATACAAGGGGGGAGTCAGTTAACTAGCTCTCGCGACACTTATCCATAGCCAGGAAAACCACCCACAGCTATCTCTTGGGACAGTGGGCAGACAGAGGCTCTCCAGGCACAGCTCCATAATTTACCTGTTGGGTCATTAAGTAGAGCAGGACTGAACTTGGTGCTTCCAGTACTCAGTGAGCCCTTCGTTATCTCATGTCCAGGGAGAGGGGTGGCAGGGGTGCGAAATTTGGTTTGAACTGCTTTCTTAAGCAGCTAAAAGAAGTCTGGGCAAATTCACTAAAAAAGCATACAAATAATAGCTCATTTTTGCTAAAGCTGATCACAGTTATGAGTCAACAGTAAACAATCCAGGCAAGTCACAGCATCGCATGTTGGAGTTTTGTAGCAGACTAGCTAAACATAAATAATCTCCAAACAATAGCCAGAGTTGCTGGGAAGCTACTTGAAGCTTTACAGTTATCCTCATTATGTTACAGGTTAAGTAGGTTACATGTTTGAAGGTAACCTACCAGCAGACATCTTGATTAGATATTTCCAGGCTGACATCACCCACACATTTCACTTCTCGATAATTAATTCTATGCAGCACATATATTGTTGCAGTCACATAAAAGCTTTCATTATGATCCTGACACCCTCGTTAAGATTGCACTAAATTTTGCATGAAAGGAGGGATTCCACTTCTTTGTATTTTCAGCAATAATACGCATTTGCTACTTGAAGAGCGAGAGCTTTAATTTTGGAATGGCACAGTATTTTCAAGCAAAGATGCTCACAGAAGTAAGATCTTTTTTGATGGAAACACTAATGTAATTTAAAGACTATGTAAGGTAGAAGGGCATCTGAATTATTTTACAGCTGTATGTCATTTTCTAACTATACGCTGATATAATGTCTATATACTGTGGGTACCTTGATTAATGTTTGTTGTACAAAAATTAAAATATACAGTAGTCCATGCTTACTCTTCTCTTCCATGTCTAATTGGCCAAGCATGTTAGTGGAGAGACAAGAAAAGTACTTCTTCTGATTTAAAGGAAATTTCCCTTCTTGTTCTTAAACATCTTTCCTTGCTATAAATGCAGTCAATGAAACAGTAACGCTGGTTTTGAACCCAGTGCAGGTTGCAAGTGTTCTCCTTGGCACCACAGCTATATATGCCTCCAGCTTCCCCAGCACAGCCTGCAGTGAACTTGGTTTGCACTTAAGACTTCCCAGTATACCCAGTTCCCTGCTTGCTTTTGTAGTCACTGAAGCAACTTAGCCACTAGGGAACAATCTTAAGGAAGTGCTTTTCATCATGAAAATCCCTTTGCTGGCCTACCATATTTTTTTCCCTACTCTTTATTTTTTCCCTAATCGTGCAGTCAGGGATATTTCCAGCTCAGATATTATTAGGCAAAGGAAACAACGTAAATATCAAAGGTGCGGTACACCAAACTAGGTCCAGAAGGCTTTCTCACTACCATGCCAGCCATCCTCCAGCCAGCTGGGTGGCCATGAAAAAAATAAATCTGATCCATGCAAAGTAGTTGGCCTGGAATGCCTCATTACCCAGAGGCGAGCACAGGATCCAATTGACTAAATCCTCATGGCATCCCAGAAGACTGCACTTCTCCTTAGTCTTCACTCAGTAACGTCTGCAGTTCTTCATGGCTGCACCAATGGACAGCCTTTTTCTCCCCACTCCTTCCCTTCTTCATCCACCAGTCTGAAGTCAAAAGATTTTCTTTGTGCAAGCCGGGGGAATTCCTCTCTATTTTCTGGGGCTACTTTGTCCTTTTCAGTGTATTTGGGGTCCTCTGTGTCTGGAGCTGCAGGGTACTCAGTAACCTGAATTAGGTGGGCACTGTTGTGGTGGGTGTTTGTGATAAGCTTGAGCAAATTTGCTCTGGTACTAGCAAAGTAATAAAGCATATTTCCAATTATTCAAGGTGGTTGATTATACTGAACTCAAAATTTGAATTCTGATCAGGAAGAACACACAGAAGTGTCTCTACTTAATTTACCCAATACATAAAGTGTTCAGATGTTCATAGTTCAGATGTTCATAGAAGTTCAGATGTTCAAAGTGTTCAGATGGTGCAGTGTTCAGTTTCCAATACATAAACAGTTTAGCATTAGACTCAGAAACCTGCAGTATATGTTCACCTGCAGATATTTTCCTTTGTTAAAATATCCTGTCTTCCGTCAGTTACAATAATTTGTGCTGTCCTTCCACAGAAAGCTGTGCCCAAGATGCTGTTACTCTGTTAACACCTGCTATATCCCTAAGGATTGTGTAAGGGTAAACTGTTACCAATTCTAATGCAACAAACTTCAATTATTAAAGCTCATTTCATTAAAGAACCATAAAAACAAAAGTTGTTTTGTTTTCTGCGGGAATCAAATCACAGCCAGAGTCCTATTCACTGCACTGGGTAGAAAAAAGAAGCAACATGCTACCTCAGAAAGCCAACAGCCTAAAGCATTCTCTCTATTTGGAAAGATTTCTTGGATTTCAAGAACTACCTTTGGAAAGAAGTCACTGTGGGACTGCTCTTCTTTGTAAATATCTGAACTGATTTAAAGAAAAGAACCCAAGGTGTCTGGGAAGTAAGGCCTGGGAGGACAAAGTGGAATGGATATCTCTCAGTGGAGATCTTGTAGGCTCACATTTCACAACCCTGTCTGTCCCCATTAGTTCCAGTTGCTAGAGGGTTTGAATGGACTTCCCATTAAATGTTACATTTAGCTCCCTCCCCCACATACTTTTTACGCAACCTTGCTCCTCAGAGGACAACTTGCTCTGAAGCAAATATGACTTGCATATAAGACTGTGTTTTGATATAGCCACATAAAAGACTTTTTGCATACTAAAACGAGAAGAAAAGTAGTACAGATCTCATAAACTAAGACCATCCATAAGCTAAACATGCTTCAACAGAGCTTCATTTGGGGAATTATTAATAGAAGAGCTTTTTGGAAAGGTGAACTTCCTATAGATGTCAGATAGCATACATTGGAATTGCTTATTATTGCTTTAAATTAAAGTATAAGTGGCCTTTTTATTTGGTGAAATGCATTTTAAACATTCAAGGCACAAAATTGAAAGTTCCCTGGCTCTGCGTACTGAAATATTCACTACTAGAAGCATTTAACTGTTTAGGTTCCTACCTATTGAGGAAAGCCCTTCCTTAAATGCAGGTGAATACAGGGATACTAAAGCATGTGGTTAGGTCCTTTTCTCAATTCCAATTCAGCTTTTCAAATCTAAAAAAGCTGTTCTTTAAAGTCCTTTTTGTGCAGAAGCAATTAGCTGCCACCACTTCTTGTGACCTAACGAGTAGAAAAAGGCAGGCTTTGGTTTGGTTAACACAAGGGAGCGGGCCAACGCTGCTGACGCCAGCCAGGTTGGCACGGTCTGGCAGGGAATGAACCCTTCTGGTCCCCGCATTCCACTGCACGCCTTTCACCTCTAAATCCTGGGAGGGAGGGAGGCCAGCCATGGGCGCAGCCAGCGGTCGCTGCCTCTCCTGGCTGCAGCCCAGCGGGGAAAAGGAGCTGGTGGTCCCAAACCAGGTGGTAGTGCCTGGCAAAAATCCCCAGCACTAATCAACACCCTTGATGTCAGGAGTCACGGCAGAAAGAAGCGGGACCAAAGAAAGCAGGGTTATACATCCACCAGCACAGGACCCCGCTCTCCTCTGAATGGGGGAGTGGAGGAGGTATGAAGGGAAAGGTTTCTGGGGCAAGTCATACAAATGGGTCAGCGTGGTAGGAATCAGTGACAGTGTCCAGGCCGTATCTTTTAGACACACAGTGCACAAAGAAAACCTGAGACACTTTTCTAGACAAAGTAAGCTTTTGCATAAAGAAAGAAACAGAACACAGCACACCATACAGGCAGTCTGGAGGCATCAAACAACCCCTAACTCATTTTGAGATACAGCGGCAAAAATACTGGTTCTGTATTCCTGCAGGACAAAGAGGGAGCTAGCAACTTGATAACTTGCCCCTACATCACCTGGAAAATCTTCATCACAAATTAAAGCAAAAGTTCAGGACTACTAACTCTCACCCCCACCCAAGTCTTGTCACTAAAACCACAAGTACAGCCAAAGTCTAATTCACAGTCAATTTTTCTTTAATACACCAGATGGCAAAGGTATGGAAGGAAGAAGCAGCAGCAAATTTTCCTTCTTCACCATTATGAAAAACTGGTCACAGGAACAAAATATTTACGGCTGATTATGCGGGGATGGTCAAAAGATGGAAAATACCAGCTATTAGATAACCCTCCAGCTCCTCTCATCTAGCTGAAGCGCATGTTACCACATTGTCTCATGCACATTCCCAGCCACCGCTAATTCATTACTTGCAGACCTGCCCCCTTTCCCTAAAAATGACAGATGCCGGTGCTCTAACCCCGGGCTGCCCAGATGCATCCCCCCGCCGTCCCCGTCCCTGCCTGGCCGGCCCTGCGGGAGGCTGGCTGGCGTGGTGAGTTAAGCCTAAGATTCTCAGGATTCCCCACAACATAACAGCAATGCTTCGGAGAGTTTCTGCAGCTTGTTATGGGGGATGCCACGCATGGTTACTAGAGGGTATATTTTCATTTAGTCTGAATGCTTGGCACCCTCGGACCGTAAACAGAAGCCTAGGTAGAAATAGATGGAATTATTTACTTACGCTCCCAGTGATGAAAATGATTAGTCAATTAACTTTACTAATATACAGTATCTTGTGAGAAGATAAGATGTTAACAAGCAAAGCTAGCCTCCAGATCGTGTCAAAAAGACCAGGCCTGCTGACATTTAGGCTGATTTATGGTGAACTATGACAAGTATGCAAATTATGAGAGTTGCCTTTTATGTTTACATTTGTGCATTTTTCTTTGGCTATTTCTGATGATAGGCAGATTAGTGCGGCTACTTACAATTTGATCTCATTGACAGGAGAGCATTCAGCCCGGAGAGACATCCTGCAGCCCCAACTTCCTGTACTACCACAGACGGAGGGCACCGTGTTGGTAAATATTTTCAAGGGGAAAATGGCAGCTAAAATTAGCCACAATGACATTACAGGGATCACTGAAAAAACAAGCCCAGATGAAAAAAGTTTATACCATGAGACAGGTTCAATTAGTTATTCAGTTCATTTAAGTAGTCCAGCTGGACAATTATAGACAGCTACAGATTCCATTACATAACCGTGAAGCAATGTCCTCATGAACTTCTATTCGTGCATCACTGTATCTGTCCAGGGTCTCTAAATCTCATTTCAGTTCACTTGTCAAATCCACCCCTCCCCTTGTACAGGATAACTCCTGGGCTATAAACTAGCACGTGTTACCCACACTACATAATACAATTTCTTGGTGTCTCAAGCCATGTAGGTGCTTCAAGCTTTCTCCAACTGAATGGCCAGCTCAGGTACTGAACGTGATATCATCATAGATGGCCTGGACCAGAGGTTTTCTTTCATTTTGTGCAAATGTAACTTCGTCCTCTAACTGTGCACTTCCACCCTCCTGGGTGGCTTTACTCTCTGTCTGCTAACGTGCTGCTCTCATTCTAGCAAGGGAAGTGGAGCCCTACAGCTTACAGTCAAGCAACAGGCTTCCCTCAAACATATCCAGCTGAGTGAAACTGGTTGAAGAATGAATTTTACAAACACTCCTTGGGTCAAAACTGTCCCAAACTCTCAGTTTGACAAAAGTCACATGAACAGTCCTGCTGCAGTGATTCTGTGAACTCTCCATGTCTTTGATTTCAGCGGGCAGTTTTGGTGAAGAGTAAATCCAAGTATTATGCTGTCCAGGGAGCACCCTTTAGAGATGTCGTGTGAACATTCATTTTCCATCTTTGACAATAGCCAATATGGACTCTTTAGGATATTGAGGGTCCTTTCAGCTAACCAAGATGGCTCACTCCAAGTGACGGCCAACACACAGTCCAGAATATGAGGAGTAACATGCCTATGCTTGTCCATATGACCATATAAACACAAAACTGCCTGCATCTTCCTGGCCATTTCTGTGTGTCTGGACATCTCATTTGCACTAGCACTGGCAGATGTAGTCTATGAGTAGCCCTGATTTTAGTGCATTTGCTTGTAAGGACCTTTCATTGCACGTGTGCCAGGACAGTTTGAGGCAACATTCAGGCCATTAAAAATACACAATATTAAAGACCATCTAATATTAAACTGAGGTTTAATATCTATGTAATCAATTGCCGTGTTTGGGCCCACCTCACAGTGGATAGAAATATGTTAAAGCAGCTCTTCAGCTTCAGTTGTAGGGACTTGTGTTTTAAATTCATTGTGTCCCCCAGTTCAAGACCAAAATGGCCCTGACACAATAAGGTAAGTGGTGGTAACAAAACAGACCCACTTTTAGATCTTATCAGGTTGTACTTAATGGAACGCTTCATGTAACTACCGATTTTCTTATTTCTGATGTTGGTCTCCAGTGTGTTGTGCTGTAAGGTATTTCAGAGTTTTCAATATTAGCAGCTACTAATTAATATTTTTTCACTTATGTTGGTAATCCTCTCCTCATCCTGAAAATTACAAAAAAAAATAGAAAAGTTTGCATGTATATTACTTTAATGGGGATATGTGCAAAATAACTCTTGATTCCAAAAGTCATTGCATCAGCTGGAAAAATTAAATTTTCCATTGCAAGGCTGTATGAATTAGCTGGAAGACCCTCTCTCTCCTAAAATCAAGCAGTGTTCAGCCTCACAGCACTAACCACTGCTGCTCCATTCCCAAAAGCTGAAAGGTGGTTCAAAGGACAGCCTGCCCTAGCACAGGAAGAAAAGACAACTCGAGTTTAATTTTTTCCAGCAAATATAACACTCCAAGTTGACCTATAAAGCTGCGTGGTCACCAGCATTTGCAGCCACCAGCAAGGGCTTGTGGGGCAAGCAGACCTCTCACAGATACAAGTGAGCTCCCCAGCTCAGGTCCTCTCCTTCCCAGCCCGTCCCTATTCCTAGTGAGATGACACAGACTTCTCCTTTGGCCCTGGCCGAGAGTTGGACACGAAACCTGCCGGCAGCCCAGGGGCGTGCGACCCGGTGACACAGTTTCCACTAAGGGGGAATTTCCAGCCCTTGCAGCCCCACACCGCCAAGAGGGAGTCGGGCTCTGGGACTTTTCCAGGCAGTAAGCCAGAGGAAGGAAGAATGGAATATCCCCATCCAGATTTGACTCACTCAAGGTGGATTTCACCCCAAGGATGAGGCCGGGAGTCCCCAAGGACACAGATGGCTGTCACACGTTCTCTTCTCTGCTCGACAGACTGCCTCAAAGCACAGGCCACAGCTTGAGCCTTTGTGGCCACAAGTGGTCAGTGGTCACAGCTCACCCCATGACAGCGAAACCCTTGCCGGTGGCCCCAGACCCTTCACCTTAATCATTCATTCAAGGGCAGGGTGTTTGCCAATGTTCTTCCTGGCCAAGGGTTCTTCCCCTTTAACAGAAAGATAGTACTAATGCTAATGATAATGTTAATGCTAATGTTAATGTTAATGCTAATGTTAATACTAATACTGATACTAATACTAATGAGATAAATGGAGGAAAATAAAAACACTTCACACGTCAGTAGCCAAGCAATGATTACAGTGTCATATTCGACAACTCTTGGCTGGAGCAAGTCCTGAGTCACCCAGATTACTTGGATCTGATTCCAGCCTGAACCTGTCTCGCATATCGGTAAAAAAGCTGGAAGGGGGTTCAAAGGGACGCCTACTTTACCATAGGAAGAACAGTCAACTGCAGTTTAATTTTCTCCACTGGAAACTACCTACAAAGCTACCTAGTCACTGGCATCCCCAGACATCAGCTGTAAACAAAACTGCACATCTTGACACTCCAAAGGCTTGAAATCAGATCTAAATTTCAAGCAGGTCCACAAGCATAAAGATGATGCAAAATATCTCACATCTGAGTGAATCCTGAGTGTTAGCCAAGTATGGTCACTAGTCCTTCAGGGTACTGGAGTATTTCCACAGAAACTTCCAGATGAGGGGAAGAGATAAGGTAATGCCACCAGTCTTTGTCTTCTCGTACAGCTGCCACACACTCCAACCAGCGACATCCTCTCTGCTCATCACTACACGAGAGGTACAGCACTTTTGCTGGGCCCCTGCAGGCTGCTTAAAGGTCTGAGGGCATGGGACAAAACCTGCAAACTTCAGAATATGAAGCTGGTTTCTTCACCTTTTTTTTTTTTTTTCTGTGGATGGCTGTGCAAAAAATTGAAAAGCTTTGGAAAAATTAAAAGGAAATATTTTCCACACAGAAGAGATACTTTCTCTTGGAAGGAACGGTGAGAGAACCTCTAGGTTATTTTCTTAAAGGATGCAGCTGCTGAAAATCAAGTAATCAATTTTCCTTCTATAAAAATTAAGCCTTTCACATGATGTTATTTCCCTGGAAAACTTGCAGCTTTGTGTTATTTAAATTCCTCTATTCCTTCAGTCATTTGACTTAATCTTGTGCAGTGTTAGCAATACAAAAATTTCTCTACATGCATGTTCATGGAGTAAAGCTTAGTATTAGCTATTAACTCTGTTTTCGTTATTTGAATCCAAAGAACACATTTATAAACAAAAGTTTTAGGAAGAGGTGATGTAGCTAGACAAGCAGCTAAAAGACATTACTTTTCTTGCAAAGTTTGTATCTCTTGTATTCTTAAACCACCCAGGATTGAACACTACTGTTTCCACTATTTCCACTAGAAACATGTACTTGATTTTTTAACTTAACAGTGTAATTCATATTCTTAAAGTAAAGAAAAATTCATTTTGGTTACAAGAAAGTAGCCCACATTGACATTTCAAACTTCAATTACTAGAAAATAATCAACTATAAGAAAACCTGAAAAACCTTGGGAAGGAATGTTGCTTTCTGGGGCTTCAAAACTTCCAGAAATTTTGCACCTCTAGCTCTAACTAGAAGCCAGCAGAAATTAACTGGGGACATCAAAAGACACATCAAATGAACTGCTGAGCAAATAAGCTGTTTTGAGCACTTGGTTTAACCACGTGATGGTTCAGTTGGTCGCATAATGTTAGAACATACTTGATACAAGAGAGAGATATGCCCATCTTTATTAAGCAGAAGCTATCTCTGAAGTTGAAACGAAAGAATAATCAAAGATTATTCCTACTCTGGAAGCAAAACAGGCATTGTCAGGATCATACAATTTACATATCTCCCTCCTTTTCTTAACAGAAAGGAAGAAAACAAGAGTAAAGTCACCGATTCTGAGAAGTACTAAGCTTTATCTGCTGTCATGAATATCTACACAGGTCACTTGGAGGCATGTCCCTGTGTTTCTGCCAAATCTTTAGTATATCTCCAGTGTAACAGAAATAATGTGAAATAAAAACGTGAGCTCATCGCATGAGCTCATTTATGCTACTGGGTCCTGAGAACAGTAGCATGGAATGGGAGTAAAGTCTGGGGAAGTACCCATCACTGGGTACAGTCACAGTCATATTAAACAGCCAGTTCTCACCCTCTCCGTGGATAAGTCAAGTCATCCACAATGAGGCATGCAGTCAAAATCTTCAAGTCAGTAAAGCATTTCTGTCTTAAAACAAGTTTGAAGGAAGCCTTGGCAGAGACCGTAGGACTTAGTCTTTGGATATAGTAAGAGTTTCAGCAATAACGGGAGTGAAATCTGTCGCAGGAGCCAGCCTGCACAACCTCCCTCGGTAACCGCCAACCAACACTAAGTGAAATGGTCTCTGCTCCAAGGAGACAGCTCATTTCATGCACGCTTGGCCATGCAGCAGTGTGTGTGTGTACGCATATTACTTTTAAGATATGAAAACATGTGCATGTATCCTTCTGGGGGAAAAGATGAGAGAATAAATGTGGGATAAGTGTTAATAGCAGTGCATGAAGCAATACTGCGAGATATTTGGACAGTCCAGTGATGAACATGGTAACTGAATATTTGGGGAATAGAACTGAATTTTAGTATAAGATGTCTGAACTGGAATTTGTGTAATCAAACTCTGTAAAACATGTCTAGACTTGCCTGCTGCTAAGAATAGCACCAATCTGAACATAAAGCAAACTGTACTAATTTCTGTGTATACTGTGGTTGAGATCATGTTGATGGTTGCTCATTTTAAACGGTGAAATGTGGCATGCGATCTTACTTGTTATAGATCCAGCTCAGCAAAACGTCTCAACTTTAAACATGGGCTTTGGCCCCTGAGGAGGGGTTGGCTGAGTGAAGGCCTGGCATGATCCGTGCAAGAAATGAGCGCGTTTCAGGTGCGTTAGGATACGTGCTCCCGTAAAACTAGCTTTGCAGGACAGCAACAGGCACCTCTCCTCTTACACAGGCAGCTGCTCCAGAAATACTCACTTGTTTACTGTCGGCAGGGTGTGCGCAAGGCGAGCACGCCTCCGCTCCTGCACTCCAATTCAAAGGCGCATGTAATGAGGCAGTGCGTGCCTGCTGAATCCTCCTGTCAGCAGATCTTCTCGGTTTTCACTCCTTCTTCGCTACTTTGCAAACTCTCAGCTATTTTTTTCCCAAGCTGTAACACGGGAGCTCTTAGAGATTATTGCCATTCTCCCCCTGCCTGTCATACACCTTGTTTCCAAGTATGGTCACTATGAGGGGACTGTCGCTTGGAGCCTTTGTGGAAAATTAATGGCAGACAGGAAAGGGCAAAAAAGACAGGACAGATGGCTCTGTCACCACCACCAGCCTGATGCCATGAGAGAGCTTCAGTGCCTTTGCAAATGCCACTCTGTCCTGCAGACTTACTCTGAAGTTGATCCCATCGCACCCTTGGCAGCTGTCTTTCTTCTTTTTTATAAGATTTTTCCTTGTCCTTTGACTTACCGGGCTCATCCACATGGCAAATGCAAAAGGTCAGTTTTTAAATTAGTGACTGGGTGCTGATGGTCTGAAATACTGTTTAGCTATAAGCATATTGGCATCTTGCTAGAAGTGGTGTTGAAGAGCGTTGTTAATAGGGCTTGTTTACTTGCTGGTTAAAATCCAAATTGGGTCAGCTGAGACCTGAAGGGGCAATGAGTAAACTTCTAATTTAGTAGGCGAATGGAGTGATGTCACCTTACTTTATTCTTTAAACAGCATTCTGTCTAGTTTCACTTTCACAGTGGAGCACACACCCATAGTATATTGGGTGCACGTTGGAAGCACGAAGACATGCGTCTCCTTACGCGAGCAGTGCCAGGCTAACTGTGGTTGGGTTTACGCTCATACTCATTTAAAGATATGATTAAGATTTTATGCATTTAAAACATGATGAACTTCAACAGGGTGGATAATAACAATGTGACACTGGGCCGTGCAGTCAGAGTCTGCAGAGAGAAAGCTAATACCCTGTCCTCCGGAGAAGCTGGGCTATAATCGCTGGTTATGTAGTTTCAGCCTATATGCTTGTAATTATAGGCAAAGTTCTATGCTGCACACATCCCAAGACAGTTTGCTGTTAGGAGTGAAGAATTCATGCCAGGCATATTTGCTTGCAGATGCTGGTATGTTTGTAATATTGTGTTAATTAGATGCAAGATTAAATATTTTTTCATTTCCGCCACTTTTGGTATTGTAGGAGAGCATTTCCAGGGTTGGACAAAATTTAAAAACTGGAGAATTAGACTGATGACCAGAAGAGCTAATGCTCCAGTGTGACTTGGAGTGGAACTATTTTTCTACATGTGAAAATGTGTCACTGTCCCAAGCCTACAGACAGTATTCAACTGGGGCCACTTGATGTGAATAAATATCTGAGATCTTGCACATTCCCGGGACATTAATGGGAATTCTGAGACAGAAGTAAACAGGCCATCAGTCACGGGGACTTCTTGCCATTCCTGTATCTCACTCTAGAGGAGCGATACAGGCTGTTTCCCTACTATCAAGTCTACACCCTGCTTGATGTTAGCTTTTCCCATGATGGTTTTCCATCAGACACCAACACTAGTGAGTACTGGAAACATAGCTACAGATTGCTTGCAGGAAGACAGCTGACACCCCACCTTCTGGAGTGGAAAGACCTTTTCCTACTGCTGTGAAGCAGGGTTTTTTTGCCATCATAGCACTGTATCACCACGTCACTGATGGATGAAGGCCTTATAGAGAAGCCTGCTA
Source organism: Ibidorhyncha struthersii (assembly GCA_013398815.1). Lineage (NCBI taxonomy): Eukaryota > Metazoa > Chordata > Aves > Charadriiformes > Charadriidae > Ibidorhyncha > Ibidorhyncha struthersii. The sequence goes on from VZSZ01010399.1 coordinate 214,520, forward strand.
TTCCACATGCTCAAACAGGCTAATTTTGTTTTTCTAATCAAACTCATCTTCAAGCGTGATTCAATGAAAAGATACAATGTTAAAGTTTTAAGATAAGATGAAGCTCCGCGCTGGGCAAAAATACTCATTCTGTAGTGATGGGTTACAACTGTGTCTGAATATAAAGTATTAAAAGAATTTACATGATCTGCCTGGAAAATGGACCTGAAATAACTGAGCTTGCTATGTTGTAGTACTGAGGTTGCCAGCACCCAGCTTTGTGGCATTAATCCACGTATCAGAGAAGACCACTTTGTGATAATCTGCAACGGATAAACTCCAGATTTATGAAAACAGAAGCTAAGCAATGTATGTACTAGCAGGATTTCAGGAATATCCAAGATGTGTCACTCTTCCTATCATAAAGCAGTCATTGACAAGTTTTCTACATTTACCTGAATCATTTTGTATTCCTCCTGATTCTTTGAGAAGTTGTAGCTCAGTTACACCATTTCCAGCAGACCTCACTTCTGCTTCATGCTCAGACAGGTTAGAATGGGAGTGAATTTTGTCTTGGAGATTTACAAAGCAAGATGGTACACAGTGACAATGTCTGTCACCAAGTTAAACGAGGAAAGGTGTAAGTCATTGTATGCCAACATAGCTGCTTAACAACATGGTGGCCTTACCTTGTCTGGGCTTCACTGAGATGTCAGCACTCAATGCCATGAACAATAAACACACAGCTCAGTCGCAAAGCCTACTGTAGACACCACTATTGAATCTGCTGCAGCCAAAACAAGGTCCCAGAGCCATTCACTTCCACGCATGGAAACATCTGTTTGTGTATTCTGCACCCTGTCCTAACTTTAATAAGAGGCTGAAAGCAAAAAAGGTTGCTGGGAAGGGTGTAAAAACATAAGTGCACTCCAATATTTACTCATGGCAGTGGACATGCTGAGTATGGCAGGTGCCATGCTGCAGCAGTCCCTCGTGTAGGAACTTTGAATTAACTCATAGGTGCAATTTCATGTCTTATATTAATTACACAGGCAGCTTCCGCACTCCTTAAATTCACTGAAGGTCATCATCTTTGCCTTTACCAGGATGAACCAGAAATATCCACCTTCATTTCCTGATATATTTGCCTCATGATCTCCGTTTCTCTCCTTTCTTATTTGTCTTGAAAGTTTCCCTAACACATTACCCACACTTTCCCTCTTTAACTGGTCAAGTACTCTGTCGTTTTCCCAACTGGATAACTTGGCTTTCTCAGTCCTGACCTAGATGTGACATTTCTACTTGTTGTCCTTGAGGAATATAAATAATAAAGTGTTGTCAATAGAAAACAAGCATGGGACTTTTGTTTTTGCAGATGAAAGATCTTGTTCACGTATCCACCTGTTCAATATCACTTAGACATATCAAAATGCATCAGATAATTTCCTACTATTGCATTTCCTTGTCAACAAATGCTATAATCCCCACAGGAAAGTTATGTCATGATGAATGGGAGGGAAGAGTCCCCTGTAATCTCCATGGGAGGACAGATACTGTGCCATTCCTTAGCTTCTCTTTCTTACCCCAGAAGCACAGCCACCTTGGCCATGTGCAATTCTTGCTCTCTGTCCCCTCTTTATGTGGCAATAAGTGTATGTCACCGCCATGAGATCTCACTAGGACAGTTGCAGACAGAGTTTAGGAATATCAGGTTCTTAGGCAATCCACAAAGCCTAACATGAGGTTACTTTTTCCAGGCTGCAAGCCTGAGTCAGGTGCTTGATGAAGGGTAACTAAATAACATCTGCCAGCTTAGAGCATATGTTTGAAAAACAAAGGTGTTGTTAAAGTAAGCCTGGAGTTATGTGCGCAAACTTGGACTGCAGTTCCTCTCCTTGGCAGTAAGCCTTGGTGCTCTGAAGAGCCTACAGGAGGCCTAATGAAAGAGCAAGATAAATAAAAAATCCTTGTGATTTTAATTATTTCATTTACCAGATAGATGAGGAAAGAATGTTTTTTACAGAAAGAGCCTCAAATTTGAAGACGAGGCTATATCCCAGGGCTGAATGGTGGTGGTAACACCTCATTGGCAACGTGTGGAGGATAAGCACTGGGTCAAGACTTTTTGTATTTTAGGAACAGACAAACCCACTGTGAATGGGGAGATGGAGCCCCCCTACTTCACAGGTTCACGTGAGAAGAAAGGATGTTCTCCCTGGACTGCAGGCTAGAAAGGAGAGTGATGACTGCAGGCATAGCCACAGTGAACCAAGAAGAGCTCCAGAAACAGCTGTGGGAAGACACACTGCCTCTCCCCATCTGCCATGTCTCCTGTATTCTCCTATTTCCTGCCCCACTTAACCTTCTGGAACAGCAACCCAATTGCTGCCAGTGTTGTGGCAGGAGAAAGGAGGGCAGAGATTAACAAGTGGATAAATTCTCTCTGTCTTTACTACTCCAAAATTTACAAGCAATGCTGATGAGCTACTGCTAGCTGCAGCGTATTCGGAGAAAGAGACAACACCGTCCCTTTTTTTCCACTAAAAAAACGTCTGTATTGATAACCAGAGACGAAGCCTTTGCCTTTCACGGAATGTGGTCCCGTGGATCAGAAGTGACGTGGAGGCAAGGACAGTCACGTCACAGTGTCAGTGGACCCATTTCAGTGTCTGCCTGACATACAACTGCCTCGTACTCATTTTAGTCTGGGGAATACAGAAAGACAGGGGCGACTCAAAATACTGCCTCCCAAACATCTCATCAGATACACCATCTTGCAGCAAAGCACTGGAAATAAGAAGGTCATGTGCAGTGACTCAGAAGTCATGTTCAGGGTAAGCAAGTAGTAGAGAGGTGGGGGGAAGAATGGGGATGCTGCATGGGGCTGGGAGAGAAAATGTTAGAAGTCAGGACCATATGAACGTGACGTGCACATGGTCTTAGTAATACAGGATGCTTAGAATAGACAGGATGCCTAGGAGGACACGAGCAAGGTGTTGGATAACAAGTTATTAAATTTCAAGTGAATGAAAGTGTGTGTGCTACACTGGGTCAGGTGAGTGCTAATTAATTATTCCTGTGTCAGCAAAATGGGTAAGCACTTACAGTTGCTCTTGAAAAGCAGTCACATGAGGTTGAACAAAATGCTTGTATCGCCTGGACATTTAGGGCAAGAGACACGGTTTGAATGATATGATTGTCACAATGTCTTTGTGAGGCACACTAGGCCTTATGAGCAACAAACAAGGAAAGCCACAGAGACTATTATTGAAATTGTCGAATAGGAAGTTAATGCAGGCATAATATTGACTTGGATGGCTTCTATAACAGAGGAAAATGAATCAAAAAGCAAAGCTTATGTAAAATGCACTGTATGTAGGTGTGTAGGCATGTGTGGGTAGTCTAAGGGAAAAGGGGTGAAGAAATAAAGTCTCCCCTAAGACAAAACACAGTCAAGGACCTAAATACCTCCAGAGCCTCCCTGCTCACCAGAATTTGGAACGTGTCATTCCTTCATTCATCCTTACCTGCTCTCTGGTATCAAAGACACATTGCTCTGATATTCCTTCAAAAAGCCTGCATTACCCTGGTAAGCTTATGGATAACCCACACCTCTGACCAGACAGGCTGCTACTTGTTTTCCAAAAGAAATGTTTTGAAGGGGAAGACTGCTGAGTCCATTTTCTTCATCAGTTTGGAAATACTTTGTAGCTATCTATCTCTGAAGCTCGTTTGGGAAGAACTCAAGAACTAGAGCAGTGACATAAAATTTTCAGGGAGGCAGAGTGCAAAAAGAACCATGAAGGTTCGTAACAGTTCTGACCACGGAGGGGAAGCTCCTTTGGTCAACCTGAACTGGCCACCTCTTGGGAACAGTTCCTCACCAAGTGGGGAAGGTCAAGGATGGATTAAGGAGGTCCAGCCTGCACAAGATTTAGGCAGGACTTGAACTGTGATAATAATTCATAGCAGTCTGCAAAGTGCCGTATTAAACCTCTTGCATTTCTTTCCTCCATTCCACCAGATCCCTTTATCAGGAAGGATGCAGGGAAGGATTGTTTTCAGGGAAGGGTGCTGATGTTTACAGGAACACAAGTAGAGAATGAGCACATTTTTGGAATATTGTCTCCGTGATAAGTCTAATACACTGTTCTATCAAACCAATGGAAATATTTCTTCCATATTTCCAAGGGCCCTGGGAGTTCAGAGTGTCACTTATCCACCATCAGCTTTTATTATTTGATCTGACTCCTAAAACATTGGGAGTTGCAATTAGTCAATACATGTAACCAGAAAAACAGGCATCAATAATGTCAGCCAAAAGAGATATGTGAGTAGCTTCTGTATATAGATGACATTTGTTACTACTGTGGAGACTGAGATGAATAGCTGTGTGTGACCAGGCTCAGACCACAGGCTCTTCATGCCTGCATAAGAGCTCCTTAATGACAATTTGGCCGTCTACATCGATACACATTTTTAAACTTTTTCGGAAAGCCACAATTGGCATTCTGCTTGATTCACTGACAGCAAAGTTGGGCTCCATTAAACTCTTGCTATAGAAAGTGTGTTGTCAAAAGGAAGCAGTAAGCAACTCAGAGGTGGCAGGAGAGAGCAGCTGGGCCAACACTGCTCAGGTCAGCAGGCAATAACAAGCGGGGAAGGTGAGACACAAGAGCAACAAGAATGGATTCAGAAAAAATTGAACAGAAAGCCCTTCTATTCAATTAAACCTTATGCATTTGAAAATATTCAGCAGCTCAGCTCAAATAAGTAACGTAAATTCTTGAATATTTAAGGAGGAATCAATCTTCTGGCCTTCCCCAGATACTCGTGACCTCTCTGCGTCCTTGCCTTTCCATAGTCTTAAGCCAAACAAACATTATTTCTCCATCATGTTTATATAAGAGCACATACAAACCAATTCTTGAATACTGCCTTTTCTCTTTGATTGAGCAGAATGACAGCAGTGATGACATTAAGTAGAAAGTTTGCTTTGTGTAAAAAACAGAGCTATGGAAGACTATTTTGAGAAAGCTATTGAAGTGATGATTTAATGAACAATTCAAAATCCTAAGCTACCTTTCCAGGAGAGGAATCTGTAGCACCTCTTGTAATAGCTTATCATTCCAAACAATAAGAAATCATTGAGTGATGCTTGGAAGGTCAACGTTTAAATTTATGTTAATGAGCAATAACATCACTTTTCTTGCAAAGGGAGTCAAACATTTGGAGTGAAGAGAACAGAAGTCATAATGTGTGTTTTAATGGACTCAGAGAAGAGTACACTAAAAGTTGCAGAATTTGCATTGTTTAAATAAAGGTGTTACTGTTAAAGATGCATTTTTACACATTTTTTTAAATTCTAGATTCTGCAATTTAAACATTTCATACAAATTGACTGAAATATATCAAGCAAAATATTTAAATCATAAGAGTTAACATCTCACTAAGGAGGATGTATGCATAATCACGAACCAGGTCTAACTCCGGCAGCTCCTCTAACCCTGCTCCCCTTGGTGACAGCCCCCTTGCCAGTTGGACAGGTCAGCTCTGCCTTGCCTGGAATTTTCTTGATCTTCTCTCTTGAGTGGCAGCTGCTGGCACCCTGCGAGCATGGGGAATTCACTGGCATATTGTGGGTCAGGCACAGCAGCCGACTGAGCACAGCAAAAAAATCAGGTAAGACTGCTGACTGAGGGCGAAGAGCACTGAAAAGAGAAAGAAAAGGGAGGAGGCTGTTGCACCAGACTTGAAGATCTAATGGGGTTTTTTTAGTTCATTTCTGTCCAGTCACCAACCCTATGTGCCTTTTTCTGCCTGCACCGTGCTAATTAACCTGGAGTCAGTTCCCAGCCAGCACCGGGGCAGCTGCACCTCACTGCACCTGAGCCCAAGGTAGGGCTGGGAACACTCTACCAAGGTGTCTGACGTGGATCTGCCCCACCACCCTCCCATCCAAAGGGTAGCACACATTGTCACACCTGAGTTGGACCTGGAGTTTCTCTGCCTCTGCCGCACGGCTTATACCCACAAAGAGTAATCAGCCCATGAGTATCAGATGTATTTCCTTTGGCTTCAAAGCTTTCATTAGACTGGAAGCATTTAAAATACCAGACTGTTAATAGCAGCAGACATTTGCGAAAGCACAGCAGGCACATTTCTTACTGCTCTGTTGTTTAGTAAGTGTATTTCTTATTAACTTCAAGTATCTTGCTTTGTGCTATAACTGAAGACCTCTTGGAAAAATCTGTTAGAGCAACATATCTCAGGCTGTCTCCTTAGCAGAGTTTTCTACAATTAATATGTTACTTCAGCCTGTATTACCTACCACATTTTTCTAAGGGTAAATCTGAAATCTCATTTTTAACATACATTTTTCAGCAGATTAGAGGTTAGTTCCCTTAGAAATTAGCTATTTCTTTATGCAATCAGCCAAGATCTGATGCAGAATTTCCCATCCCCATCTCCCCAATATCCCAGAGAGCTGAGAGAGATAGGCTGTGCTGTGTGAGGGGGTCCTTGTCCTTGCAGAGGGGTATTTCTTACCAGCCCAGGCTGCTGTGCCCAGTGTACGTGTCCGGGAAGGCAGTTCCAGCCAGGTGTGCTCCTCCTTACCAGTACAACTGGCAGAGACCATTATGCAGCTCTCAGGTCACCTAAGGATGATAAAACCTTACACATGCTTGTAGTCTTCTCCTTAGGCAGAATGCTTCAGCAGAGATGATCCTCTAAATACAGGGATTTTGTCTGGGTAGAGAATCTCAGTCCTGCTTCCCATTAAGTCTTTCTGGTGTTTCAGAGGAGGCCAGGGCTTTTCAGGAGCCTGGAAAAAGGCAGAAGTAATGAAGACTGCCTTGGGAAGTATAGGGCATGTCATTTAATACACCCCCTTCACAGTCAATATTGCACAAACATTAATTAGCAAAAGGAAATTAAAAGGAGAGAGGAGAGGAGAGGAGAGGAGAGGAGAGGAGGTTATACTAAATTCATTTGTCTAAAGGTTTAAAAGACTGACTTGGGTGAGTGGTTGTGCAATACAGGGACTTATTACACAGCAGAAAGGATCAGTTTATGTGACATTGCCATCAGACTCCTTGCTTCAGTCATTAGTGAGCGACACAGACACCAGCGGTGATGAGGAAGGGTACAGTGCCTATTTGGAAATGCATGTTCACTTCTTAAGCTCCCTATAATTAAGTAAAATGTTAACCATAACAATAGCCTGCTCACCCAACCTGACATTCCCTGGCTGATTTCTTGGATATATCTCAACATGCAGAAAAGGCTTAGGAAGGATATCAGGGACAGGTAATGGTCCTTCATGAATGGATTCAAGGAGGGCCTCAGGCTCTGGGGCAGTACGATAAAGCCCAGAAAACTGTGTGGGACATTGCCAGACCTTGGTGTCACCAGGCAAGCAGACAGAGGTAGGTCTGATAGGAGCAGAAACAAGTGTAATAGCTATCAGAGTGCTGCATCCAAGAAAGTTACCCATACACGCAGAAACGTTTTGACTGACTTGTTTGTGGCAAGTGGAAACTTCTGATTACTGAGCAACCCAAAATGTCTAGTTGCTAACAAAGTAGTCTGCTGCTATTTCAATTGGAAAATACTTTTCCAATTAAAGTATAGCCCTGTGGAAACCAGAAGTCCTGGTTCGTCATTCTCAGGTCAGGAGAAGTCATTTGTCATACAACTAGATCATGACAGGGTGAGAAGCCAGGGCTATGGATTTCTACCATGAAAAAACTAATGGCATAATCTTATCTTTAGCAATCATTATAGGAAGTCTTTGGGCAGAAGGAAGACAGAAAATCCTGCTAAGTTGTCTCCATGAAGTAGATCAGCAGCTATCTGAATTACAGGAGCCCAAACTGATGACTTACACATGGCGCTGACATTAAATCTTGGTGCGTCTAGCTCTTTTTTGGTTTTTAAATATGTCTACCCTCTCTTGGAGAGTCAGCATGTGTTGTCACAGCTCGGCTGCCTAATTTTAACCACTAATGGGGCTCGTGTATCCCCAGGATCCAGATTCGGGCCAGAAATAGGAAGCCGAGTGATGGTCATGTGTTTGACAAGGAGCCGGGCAGTGGGCCAAAACACATTTGAGCTGGATGGAATTTCTTGCCCCTGTGAAAATGCGGCGCTAAATCTTCCTCCCCCACTCGCCTCTTTACACACAAGTGGATCCCTCTAGTACAGTGAACTGTCACCCGAAACTAACAAGGAGGATGTGTCTCCCGGCAATCCGAGCTTCGGTCAAAAGTTCACCACTTGCCAGCCCCCCTATGCCAACTTGGACCAAGATTTCTGGAATGGTTAGAAAAATATTTTAATGTAATTCACCTTGCTATGCTATTTCATTAATAACCTCTAAAAATGCAAAGAGTGCGGCCTTAAAATTCCTTGACATCCTCAGCATATGACTAATAATAATGAAACTTTCTCGCTGTCGGCAGAGCCACTCTGTGAACGCACTGTTTTCCCTGGAGTTTCATGGAGCCTTTAGCAAATGCAGTACATTTGCCGTGTCCATTTTTTACAGCCTAGTAACCGCTGTTCAGCCGGGCTCGCCTGAGCTGGCTCTTTGTCCACCCCACCAAACTGCACTTCCCTTTCTCCCTGCGCTGGGCTATTTTTCTCACAAGAATATTTAGTCCGGGCATAATTTGGACGTGCGTGAAATACTCTTTTACACATTACATCTTTCTTATTGTCTCTATATTTGTTTTGAACCCAGTCTCTTGATGTCTTCCAAACTATGTCGTCCATGCGAAGCACGGAGTTGTTACCAGCCTGGGACTGTGTGTTCTCCGTCCCGCACTGAGTGAAGAGGGCTCAGCCCTCGGATGGGGGCAGAGCGTGTCTGACATGCCATTATATAACATGAAACCAATGTATACAAGACAGTCTTTAAAAGTCCATTTTACAGAGATCCCTATTTCTGTATCTTACTGCAAGCATTTCTTTCTAAAAAAGCCTTTTGGGAGTCAGTGGATAAGACTCTGCTCACTGCGGGTAAGTCCAGGGCTCCGGGACTGCTTTCCGCTCTGTGTCTGCATTTAGGCTGCTCCAGCCAGAAGGTTATAAACCCCTGGGTGGTACCTAGGATTAAATTAATTCTAGGTGAGTTTTTTGCACTTTGCTCTAGATTTTGCCCCAATGGCGAAAGCAGAGCAAAGAGTCAAGAGTGTTTCATTCTCAACACCTCCCAAACTAGTAATAAAACAGAAATCCTCTCAACCTCAGTTTTTTAGAGCATGCAACAAGGCCTGATTATGGCCCATACAGTGTACTCCCCATCCATCCTCAATACGTCCATCTCCACTGCACACACAAATCTAATGGGATCATATTCCACAGCTCCCAGTTGACATGCGGGTATTTGGAGATGCCATGCTAGATGATTGGAACAGATCCTTTACCCAGCTGAAGCCTCCTTCGGACCTGGGAGGTTTGCAAAAATGTAGTTATTCTTTCGAGCTGGTGATTTTCCCACCACGAGAAGCACTTGAGATCAAATCAAGATTGCTACCGAAAACCATGAGAGGTTACGATCTGAACATAATCTTTCCAGCAGGCTTAGCCAGAGGAACAGTCCCCTGAGGGCAACCCTGTGCCGTGCCCAACTCCCCTGTTTTGCATCGGGAAGTCTGTTCATACCACACGCAACCAGAGGCAAACAGGCAGATCCAGAAAAGTGTAGAAAGGGGAAGTGGCTAAAAATTATTTTTATAGCCTGATGACCTTCCACTGCGTTAATTCTAAATTATCCCTTTCCTAATTAATCCCAGTTTTTCCTATCCGTGCCCTGTGCCTGCCTCAATTAACAGTTCATTTTTAGATTAAGGTTGTGCCATATGCACTGAGAATTTATTTCCGAGAACTTCACTCACTAACAGATGCAATCTTCTAGCACAGGTGAGGTTGGCCAGTGAAACAGTTTTCAGAAGTGAAATGGAGATGGAATATTTTTTCCAAAAATATTTCCCTGTTGGCTCAATATTTTCCTGTTTCTTCAAATATTGGGCCCAGGAAAAAACTGTAACTTTCCAACCTGCTCTAGAGGTAAGCAAAAACTGGGGAAAAAGACACAGAGGTTTATCGAGACAGTTTAGTGACATTTTAAAGTCCAGAATATTCATGGATGGCTGTAAATATTCCCAGCCCCAGTTGCCTTGGATTTTGAAATAACACAGACAACTAACAGTGGTTTTGGGAGTGCACTTTTTTTGTGGTGTGGACATTTGATCTGATTCGTAGAAAACAGACAGACACTACCTTGCCTTCAAAGTATGGGCAGTTGTTACACTTCCACTGAACACTGCCACATGAACACAAACAGTGCTTGGGTTTTTTTTTCCCATAGGTTTGGCCAGTGCCTCCAATCACCATTTACAAACCCCTGGTACATGGTGCAGGAGCAGCTGCGGTCTTGGGGGGAGGAAGTGTTCCCTTGCAGGGGCTGTCTAGGAACAACCATTTTTTGTCACCTGGAGAGAAGGAAGGACCTGCTTCTGTCATCTTCTGGTTTCAGAGAAGCATCATCTACTGGCCTGGCCACGTGCTTCATGTTGAGGCAGTTCTTCAACTAAATGCTAGCTTTTACCATTTTTTAAGAAAAGCATCCTTTTCCGAGTTTTTAGTGAACAACATGTTGGTTGCTGAGAGTTTTCATCTCCAGACTTTCACTGTGGTTGCCAGAGAATGAAAAAGAATATGTGTGTGTTTATGTATCTATATGTATACACGTATGTGTGTGCACGTATATTTGTATACGCATATATGTGTACACTTTTTACCCACTTTTACTGTCTTCTTTATGATAAACTGTCTATTTGTGATGGCATGCCAGAATACGTTTATCTGGGAGTACATCCCAAGTGGCTGGTACATCAGTGGTGTGGTGTTCTGAGCAGTCACAAACCCCATTTACCCAGAAAAGCCAAAAGTGCCTGTATTGTATGTAAGCTGATCAGTGGAAAGCAGGCAATACATAGAAATTAATCAAGAAAACAGTTTTTGGAAAGAGCTGTGTATATAACAAGCATTTCTGCAGCCTTACTCTTACTGCACTTGCTGTTGGCCCACAGTGCCAATCGTGTGCTTCTGAAAACTTCTGTTCTGAAAACCAAACCCATTCCTCCACCGCTTTTCTTCTCCTTTCCCCGCTTACAGCAAACCATTTTCTTGTTTTCCCAACTGTTGCTCACTGTGGGTCAGCAAGTCTGTGAAGCTGGAAGCCTCGGTGCAGGTGGGAGCAGGCTGTCAGAAGCATTTTTCACACATCAACAAGACCTGCCCTGAGTAGGTTTACATAGCATGGTGTTAAAGAAGGTTGTAACAGCCAGCTGGCCATCCACGCTGGGAATGCTGCTTGTACTGGCAGGGCTGAGATGAGGGTGCAAGTTTCTAGGAAAACGTCCCAATCCAACCCGGGGCTGCGGAAGTGAGGGGCACCTGCTGAAGGCACACGTGAAAAGAGATCTCGCCACAAAATCTAAAGGGACCACACTGCGGTCTCCAGGGGCTGAGCCTTCAGCTGAGTGCAGCGAAACAGGGTGGAAAGGATGACTCTGGCGGAAGAGGAGGGCATAAGGTGAAAGTTCTCCGCCCATGACAGAGGCACCAGCACTGGAAAGCAACAGCATCAGGGAAAGTCCTGTCAAAACTATCAACTACAACAGAACTAAATGGTGATCAGCTGTAGTGCTTATTGTATAGCTGAATGCTAATTAACCTGTGCTAGGGTTCTTAAAGATACTCATGTTCTCAATACAGGGAGTTTTCCAGTCCTCCTTGAAAATAATAATAATAAAAAAAGGTAGAAAAAATGAACTCAGTAGACCCATGGGAAATTAATAGCTTCAGTTTAGGCCACGTCTTTCCACAAAAGGCAACATCAAACTGGAAATGTTATGGAACCCTAAAAGAGATTGGAGATAAATCTTGGCCATGGATCTGCTGCATATTAGCCTTCAGGCTGCCCAACCCTGGTAAGCCAAAGAGCTCTTTCCAGTCCTTGGTTTAGAAGTTTCCCCATCATATCTTTTAGATCTGAAGGTCTGACTTCTAGATAATAGGTGATCAGCCTTCCCTTTCCATGAAATCCGTTTCAAATTGTCTCTACTTAGATAGCTGATAAAGGTGAGAAATTTGTGTAATAGGCTATTAGGTAGGTAGGCAGGTGGATAGGTTAGATGATAGATGATAGATAGATAGATAGATAGATAGATAGATAGATAGATAGATAGATAGATAATCTTGGTGGGAACAGTCTAGCAGACATGTAGACTACAACTTCCAAAGCATTTGGGGCTCTTCAGTGTGAAAGACACTGTATATATTTTGTGCATGATTTCATATATATAAAATGGTTTTTATTATTTTTTCTGAAAAGCAAAAGGATTGACTTTTTGTGTTGATAAAGAAACTTGCAACCGACTTACATTTTAGGATAAATGGTGAGTACAGAGGAACATAGCTGAAGAAAAAAATGTGCTGATTTAGAAATAATTGCCTTTTTACTAAGTTAATGAGGATGGTAGAGTATTTTTTTCTGCTTAGTGTTTCTTGTATGTGTGGAATCAACACTTTAGCATGTGCTCTTATGGTTCTGACTAAAGCATGTATAACCACTTGGATGAAAACATGCAGCCTCAGGATGCCCTGAATACCCTTTGGAAAGTTCATTTTACCCTTGTGCCAGCTTTCTCTCATCTACGTAAAAGCTGTGAGGCAGCATCGCTGATTTAGGAGATTAACACTGATACAATTCATGGAGCGGGAGTCATCTTGCTTTTCTCAAATAACACAAGTGTACAGAAGGGTGCCACGGGGCAGTCGCTTTTAGGATGCTGCTGGGGCTGAAGGGAGGATGTGCATTTTCCAGTGAGCTGCAGGTCCATGGGCTGGGCAAACTGGAGAAAACCGAACTGATAAACACTACTACCCTATTTCTACAGGGCGACTGACTTTTGACGCTGTGCCAGGGTAATGCCCAAAAGTAACATGAAAAAGAACTGGCAGCCAACCTCTGAAGATCCAGTCAAGAGGAGGATACACACCCCAAACTGGCTGCAAGCAGAAAAGAAGCAGCGTACCCATAATTCCGCACATGCAGACCACAGGGCAAGAGAAAGCATAGAGCCAATGAGGTTATATGACATCTTCTCCAAAACTGACTTCAAGCGGTGTAACAGCACTTGCAGGTCAGGGGAGCGTGGCAGCTGGCTGTGTTTTGCTGAATAAAGAAAGTTCTCGTCCCCCGTGAGAAGATGCTCACCTAGAAAAGAGCACAACACCCATTAATCTGCGTGTGGTTTCCCCCGGAGCACGGCCGCAAACTGCGCTCCATACGGGAAGGGGCAGGAGCGGGGTGTCCCGTGCTGCGGGAATGCGAGGACTGTGGAGTTTGCCTGGTGCTGGAAGGCGAGAGACTGAAGTATGGCTTGGCACGCGCCGGCTGGACAGACATGGCATACTGAAAGACATGCTCTGTCCTCGGGTGTGCAGGAGGTTGAGACACAGCACGGGGCGTGTGGGAGAGGAAGGAGCCGTAAGGGATTCCCGAGGCTCCCACTCTTCCGCTGGAGCGTGGAGTTGGTGGCAGGCTTTCCCCAACAGCTTTTTCTTGCCAGTTTCTGATTTCCCTGGCAATGACCCTCAGCCCCTGCTGTGGCTGCCTCGCAAGCAACTACCAGCCCACCCCAGGAAGGTGCGCGAGGGCTCCTGGAGGCAGCAGCATCCCTGCACAGCAAAACCAGTAAAGCCAGGTCCCAGTCTATTCCTCCGGTCGGGAGTAGAGGAGCAGATTAGATCAAGAGTCGCACAGACCGGTAAGATTTTCCCTGTGACCAGCAATAAGCAGTATAACAAAAATTAATGCCTTAATGGTGCACAAGCCAGTTTATTTAATGCAGCAGTTGTATTATTTCAACAGTCAGGGACACAGAAATAGCTTTGAGCTGCTTTTCTATTCCACTCTGTGTTTGGCCGACTCTTCAACTTTCATACTGTCCTGTACAATAAACCACCCTCCCATGTGGTCAGTGAACTGTCTGTGAGTTAAAAATCGGTTTCTGAAAACTTTTATTTAAAAAGCTATGCCAAATTCTGAGCCTAAATGAGGTCCTGCCTATTCATTTCTTGTGATGCAGCAACTCCAAGTATTTGTCACCCCACGTGCTTGGCTCTTACCAGCTAATACAGAATGTCAGCAGAAACTTAAAGCTAATTTTTAAAGTTTTCCTCAATTGGGATATCTTTCTGAATCAAAAATTGCATTCTTTTACCTTGCTATATAAACTGGACTTGCTTTTCAAAACCTTGGTTTATTAGGATAGTATTTCCATCAATTTAACTCAGTAGACCAGAAGTTTTTTAGTGTATGCAAGCCTTCCTTAAGGAGGAAAGCATAATCATGGGAAAAGCATGAAGGGGCTTACTTTCTCTAAATTGATGGCTCTTGCCTCCTCTGCCAGCTCACTAACTGATTTATATGCATATGTAAAAGACTTTGCAATTCAGGAAAGTGCTTACCTCAGCATGAGAAAAGATCCTTCTTTAAAATGTACAGCCGTCTTGTGTGAAGATCCCAGCACGTGATCCCTGGTCTGCACTTCATGATTTCCCTTTGAGGGTGGATTTATTGCATGGGATTTCATAATTTCATCCCTATTCTAGTATTTTTGTGTACAAACAGGGGCAATGGGGCACAGATTACATGCGTCCTCAATAGAGTCTGGAGCGTTGTTATTTATTACAAACAATTCGCCTTCATACTATTTTCTTATCCTTCCGTATTAAATGAGATAAATCTATACAGACACTAATATGAAATTAAGGCAGAGTTTCCAGCTGGACAACAATATGGTTACGTATACACTGGTGGACTGGGCTACAATAAATAGGTACTATTATGAAAATCAAATGACATTTTCTTTTGTCCCCTTGTCCCTCACACAGTGCATGCCTGCAGTGGCAGCACCCTCTTACTCTCTTCCTCTTACCTTCTTACAGCATTCCTTTCTTACTCACTTTCTCTCTCATTTGTTTTTCCAACTTCATTTCTAAAGATGGAGTTGCCTTTTGCAACTATCAGGACCAAGTTCTCTGTTATGGATGGCCATAAAAAAATTAAATGTGGGCTCTGTTCAGTTTCAGAAAGCCAGGATATTTTCCGGCCCCTGAAATCATACCTATTTACACTGAACCCAGGAGCTACGTTATTTGGGGCAATTCCAGGCAATGAGAACACAATTCCCTGTACCATGGCTCCACCTCCAGTATTTTGCTGTGAATTTTCATTTTACTTTATTTTGCACTTTTTTTGCTTAAAATACACTCTGTTAACATTTTCTAGTGACATTTTCCCGAGGCTTAGCCAAAAACACGTTGAATAAAACAGAAGTGAACCAGTGAGCCCCTCCGGTATGATATAATATTGTCCATCCTAAGCAACAGAAGTTTCCACTTGAGGAAGACTTAATCGTGGAAGTAAATAAAAGTCTTTCTTTGCCTCATCCCAGCTTCATATTGTTGGTATTATATGAAAGTCTGTACAGACAAAAAAGCATATACCTTACCTGTTTTTGCTCTGTTGAAAACCTGAGCATCTTGTTTCCTTGCATCGAGCCGCTTACTCTCTCAAGCTGCAGTCTTTCTCTGCCACCTATCTCCCTCTGCCTGAAATATTATCTACAAAAGTGGAAAGAAAGACACTTCTAAAATTAAAAAATTTGCAGGAATTGAGGCCTTCACATAAAAACAATTTTTTTCAAAACAAAGCCTGCAAATGTATGACTTTGCCATCAAAGTCACTGAGACTGGATATTGCAGAGGATCTACATATCAGAATTATATCAAGAGTTTATTGCCTGTATTAATAGGGCTGGTGCTTAAGGAACTTCAACAGAGCTCAGACACAGCCTGTTTCTACTTTCACATAGTAGCAATAAAAGAAAGTAAAATTAAACAGAAAAAAAACTAATTTGTGCTTGGGGGTGATTGTTAGGGAACATTTTGTCTGAAATTGTCTCTTTGTCCTGAGCACAGAGGAAATGTGTATTATACATCTTATATACAAATGCAAAAATATCCGCAGAGCGTCTTGGTGAATGAATCTCAGAGCAAACCAGATTCACCTTCCGGTGGTTCAGTGCCGAGGGGGGAAAAAAGGTGCACAGTGATTCCGTTCAGACGCCAGTGTGCCACAATACCTGCGTCACAAAAGCTGCTAGCTCTACCTCTGAGGGATAAACTGAGCCTATGCGTCAAAAAAACTTCCACGAGCTTTCATATTGCAAAATCAAGCCCTAAATTCAATGCGTTCAGTGGGTTCTCACACATGTTAATATATTCCCTCATGACAGCTCTAGATTTCCCTTCCAGCCCTGCATAATGATCTCTTCATCTGCCGCAATCAGTAGAGGAGAGACAGGTGATGCCCGCGGCCTGTGAGGGTTGGGTAGGACGGGTGAGTGACACACGCCAGATGCTGCGCCCAGAGCCAAGCTGTGGCTCCCCTGTAAATACATCCCAGAGTAAAAATCACCCCGTACGTTCCAGCTGCTGCAGAGCGTGTCACTGGAGCAGACGTGTTGTCACATATACAAATACGCAGCAAATAGTATCTGTACATGTGATTAATTAGCAGCTAACAGTTAATTCTTCGAGCCACAGGGAAAAAAAGGAAATGCAGAAAAAAAAGCACACCCTCACAGGAAGATTAAAATTAACTACACAAAGTCTCTGAGACTGAAAATTAAAAACAAAATAAATCTAGGTTCCTCGGGACAGTGAAGGAGACAAGGAAGTCAGTGATATGTGTCCTCGTGCAATTTTACCATACTGATTTTTATCTTTAATTTCAGTTAATTCAGTGCCCGTGGAAACCGCCAAGCTCTTGAGCTTACAGTCTTCTGCATCAATACAGACCCAGAGGCTGCACCTCAAAACCATCCCTGGGAACACCATGGTAACAGTTGCCAAGCCCCCAAAAAACAAAAAGCTTTTAGGGAGATGGAGCACAGAGGCTGGCTAGCTAAGAAAGAAGGCCAGCAGTATCGATCTTAATTCATTTCGGCCAAATTTGACCCGTGTAAACCCACAAGTAGTGCATTCAACTGAAAGTTAAGTGTGTGTTGAATTCTACAGATTGAGGCATTACAGAATAAAACAGAGAGCAGAAATAGGAAGCCTCGTGAAACCAAAGTTATCATCTCATAGAGGAGGCATTGCACAGTATAAATGGTGCACACAGCAAATGGACAAAAATTGCAAGAAATTGGAGTCAACAGAAGATCTTTAGTATCTAGGAGTACGAATACCACTAAATAGGAGTATTGTATATGGATGACTATATAGGAGGATTCATATTAGCTAGTTTGTGAACTGTGCGAGACGTTCATCAGTAACTTAAAAGGTGATATAAAATCACACCAATAAATTTTGCGGGTAACATAGTGACAAGAAGACTGGTGAGTAAGGTGGGAAGTGGGACATTTGGAAAGATCTGAGTCTATTGCTAAGTCTTTTGGCACTTTCAAGATGAAACAGCACACGAACGGAGCTGTTTGCAGCATTGCCCACGTAGGACCAAGGAAGGCAGGTGATGGAAAGGGTCCTGGAAAGAAAGACTCTACAAGGGGTTGTGGGTGGATGTCATAGGCTCGCCACAGGATCACCAAAGCTTTCAGCCTGGTTACTTGCGATCTCAGTCAGCTATGTAGGAGCTCAGAAGAAATGCCAGAAACAGCCCTGTACCATCAGCGCCACACCACCAAGCAGTACACGGTTTTTACAAACGTGTAGAAGTGATCCTGAAAATACTGTGGTGATCACAGTGGGAAAACACATCAGCTTGATGTGCCTTTAAAATTGTGTTGTGGCAAAAAAAAAAAAAAAAAAAACCAAAAGGCATAAGCATCAGTTCCTAAAAGGTATTTTACTTCATGTATACCTTCAGCAAGAAAGATGTTAGAATAATAACAAGTTCTTGTGTCAGTATTTTTAAAACAACGTAGAAAAATTGCACAGGGTGCAAAGAAAAAAGGTACAAAACTTATCCGAGGACTGGAGAAATTGCAGTAGAAAATTAAGGAGCTACATCTATTTTTGTAGAAAAAAAAAGATTATGTGGAATAAAATAAGTTTCATAAGAGAAAATATTACATATGAAAGGACTGTTTAGCTAAGTGAAGTAAGGCATTACATGAACCAACAGCTGGAAGTTGAAACCAGCCCAACTCAAGCTGGAAGGGAGAAACACTGAAGGCAGCTAAGCACAGCGGCAAATGGCTGCGGCAAGGGCTGGATTCTCCATCCACCTCATGGTATCTTTCCGTCAGGAAAGCGTGCCTTTCTGGAAACAGCCAAAATCTCCCTGTCCTTCTAAGAAAAGTATATTATCAACAGCGTGAAGTATATATATGGTCAGATTGAAAAAAAAAAAGGTCCCTTCTGGGTAATAAATACTTAATCTTTCTATTGAACACTACGTTCGCTGCTCAAACTGTTGCACAGCGAGTGCTGCTGGCCGGCACTGGCTGTAGTGTTTCCAGGGAAGGTGAGCAACAAACGTGGTCAGCGCTATCACATTTCTGTGACTTTTTTGTCCCAGTCTTTCTGATGTTGGTGTTCTGTTTGATGATCTGTTTACCTGTCCAGTGAGAAGCTCACAGTAATACCCAATTCTTCTTTTGTGAAACGCTCCAGCTTAGTTGGAAGATAACTTTCACTTGCTTCATAGGAAAGTTTTCTGAGACAAGTTGTAACTTTCTGCATCTCGCTGTTTATC
Organism: Ibidorhyncha struthersii; assembly: GCA_013398815.1. Lineage (NCBI taxonomy): Eukaryota > Metazoa > Chordata > Aves > Charadriiformes > Charadriidae > Ibidorhyncha > Ibidorhyncha struthersii. The sequence goes on from VZSZ01010399.1 coordinate 233,304, forward strand.
AGAACCCATAATTCTTTATTTCTAACAGCAAGGTTTTCTTTTCGCATCGCTGCTGTGAAACATTACCAGTGTATGACCGCAGGAGTAGGCCTATGCCAGTGTTTTAATGGTACACAGCCAATTCTTAATCCATGTCCTTCCTAAAAGTGTGCTTTCCTTCATTGCTGTCATAATTTTCTCCCTGAGATATCTCAGCTGTTTTTTTCCAAGCCTTTGTAGTTCCTTGTGTGACTCAACCCACCTAAAATTCTTTAGTTAGGACCAAGAAAAACTATTTATATATAATTGTAAATACGCAGTGAGCTCATTAGTGGATATAGTTTGTGACCCTTGGTTTCCAGCATAATTTCCTATACCAGGACCGATTCCACAGAGAGATTCCGAGACGGCGCAACTATGCCAGCACTTTTGCATGAATGTTGCATTGCTCTCCACTCAGGCACTAAAGTTTGCTCCTGTCTTACATCGGACAGTCAAATAACTGTTTATAAAAGAAACTGATTTCATACCAAGCCGCACCAGAATCAATTCCCCTGACATATACTTGAGTGTGAGCTAAAACCCCTAAATTCAGCCCTCAAGGAGAGATTCTCCAGCGGAGACAACCTAGACCATCTGCCGCATCGCAGCGCCCAGTTGCACGTGTTGCTGTTACACTGGGGTTTGGCTTCACAAGAAGCAAATGCTCAGCCTTGGCAAGTGTCAGGTCCTCCCTTTGCCACTGCGCAAAGTCGTCAGTGAAGGGCTCGCGCGAACAGCAGGAAGGTACGCGGTATCTTTGGAGTACGTGTACAAATCAGACGCACCTTCTGAGAAATGCGCTTTTTTTTGTACGTCGCCCAGCATACTGTTACCTTTGAAACAGGCACAGATCTCTGCGTCGTGGGAAAGCTCCCTACCTCTCGGGAGCAGGGACACACAGAAGAAGCGAGATCCCATCGTCCCAAGTGAGGTGCCTCAGTCTCTCGCTGCGAGGAGCGGAGGGGCGTTCCTTAGCTGGCTGCCTTATTTTGGATGCCAGCCACAGAGAGTCCTTCCCTGTAGCGTGGCTATTCACTTGCTACTCAGGAGAAATAAAATGCTAAAGTATGAGACACAATTCTTTTTGAAGGCCTGATGCCAACAGTTCTTCCCCCCCATTCACTTCTCGACCACCGACACAAAATTTGTGCTGATGGGGGAAGGAGCGGTGCTGGGGCTGAACTCCACGGCCACAGCATTCCAGGCTGCACTGCAGTATGAAAAACAAATTTACCCAACTAGAAGAGGGAGAAAAAAAAATGTTTTAAATATGAGTTTTAAACCTTGCACCTGGTGCAGAAAAAATCGAAACTTATCCTCATTAGGCACTGAAATATGATTTTGGCAAAGGACAGGCATTCAGGACAATTCCTAGCATCTGAAATACAAAAATTACACTTTTGGGGAAACAAAACAGGGACAAAGATTGACTTTTAATCGTGAAGACTTTGTACTAAAATTCAATTAAGTATTTCCAAGTCTTCAAAATTCAGTGTTTGTTCCTTTCAGTTCCCCCCTCTCCCCATAGTTTTGTAAACAATCAGCATTTGAAAACCAAGTCATATTCTTTCTCTCATATTTTCTGTATTTTTTGGCTTTATTATAAATGCCTAAAACATAACAAACCGGGTGTCTTTTCACAGTAGTTGCAACCCATAGCGGGAAGCTGAATGTTTCAAAGGGTTGATATTGAAATGAGAACTTACATCTCTGTGTTAGAAACTAATCTCCCCCCTATGTATTGCTGTCAAAATTAGCAGTTAAGGTACATTCACCTGTTTACGCCTCTGTGTGTCTTACTCAGCCGAAAGCGAGGGAGTAAATCCAGTTTACCGTTAGGGTAAGTTGTTCATTTCACGTGCCTTTACCCTCGGCGTTGTTTTAGTTTCTGTTAAATGCAGAAGCATCGCCATTCCCGGCATTTGTAATTACTCAGTTTTTCTGGGGAGATCCCTCCTCGGGAGCAATTGCTTTTTCTTCCTTTGCTTCATCAGTTCCT
>VZSZ01010404.1:0-10752 GCA_013398815.1 Ibidorhyncha struthersii
CACCTCTCCTTGTGGGGTCCTCCACCACCTGAGTCAAAAAGCTGTCATCAAAGGAATGAGGAAATAAAAAAGTAAAAAAATAAAAAAAAAAACAAAAACAATGCAACACATAAATCTGCCATAGCTCATTTTTCCTAAGAAATAAACATAACTAATGCTGGCATAACTAATGATTGGTGTAGAATTAAGTTTACTATTTTAAAGTAATTGTAATTCTTACAACTCTAACTGAAAACTGTTGGACTGAAGTGGAAAATCTATGCAGAATGATTAACAAAGCCAGTGTATTTATTAGACATATATTATGTGGAATATTTAACTGCTTCACACTCATCTCCTTCACAGTACATCATTGTCGGTCTGGGAGATAAGCAGAGCAGTAGTCAATGTCAATGGCATTCAATCATATATATCATGCTGTAATTTTATTTCAAGTCGTAAAAAGTGAAGAAGCTCCAAAAAGTTGTCTATGATCAGGATCAATCTGAAAGCATGTTACTTAGCCATTATTGACCTGCAATGGGTTCTTGACATAATACTACTGATTCGAAGAATAATTAAGACTTGTGAGTCTATTATAATGCTTAGAGTAAGGTAGCCTGATATTCTATGACTGTACTGGAGCTAATATACAGCAGTGGAATGACAGCTGTACTTAGCTTATGTGACGCAGGCTAGAAAATAAAAGCATCTCAAGTTATGAATAGACATCCCTAAGTAGCATGGAGGAATTTCTGAAAGGAATTCCTGAAGGGGAAAGGTCACGATTTGATTCTGGTGAGCAACCCAGGATTTGAGCTGGGCGAAGACGCCTGCACCTGCTGTCCTCGATCTCTCCGTGACCAGCTGATAAGGAGGAAGAAAGGGGGCCTTGCTTATCATAAAGGCAGGACTGAGTCTTGGAACGAGACCACGGAGGCGAGGAGAACCAGCGTGTGCTATGAGCGTGGACAGAGGGCCTTAACCAATCGAGTTGGGGGACGTTGTGTGTGAATAAGGGGTTTGGACCAATCACTATGTTGTTGACTACACATGCTTCTGCTGTGAGTCTATATATACTCTGCTAAAACACCTAATAGAGGAGAACGACCATACTCACATTGAGACTCTGTCGTTACTCCGGGTCCATCTCCCACTCCGACAAAGTAGAATAATTTTCATTGCATGTATTGATTCAGAAAAAAAGATTTTGCATGTCAATACATTATACATTTAGTTTCAATAACACTAACAATCACAAAATTGTAAAATAAGTCATAACAAAGGTCTGAAGAGTTTTAGCTGCATGAATAACAAAAAATGAGAGAAAATAATTTTGTAAACATTTTTGGAATCTCTTAGAGTTGTAAGAGACTTATAACAATGTAAACTTCTCTCTTATTTGGTCAACTTTTGCTCTCTACGAGGCCAAACGATTTAATCAGCTTTCTCCAATAATTTTCGAATATACTACCTGAATGACCAAAACTTATTTAGCTCAGGATATGCTTCCAAATCATATGCTACTAGCTGTATAATTCATGTCTCCCTCTGACATTTAGACATTCTGTATCCAAAATAGTCACCGAAACTCATCTATGATCAATAGACTGTCTTCACACTATCAAAAACCTTGGGTTTTAGTTCACTCTCAGAAACTGCCCCCCATTCAGGGCAAAACAAGCCCACACACCCTGCGCAGTCACATCAACATAATGCCTGTGAGATTTATTAGCAATGGCACAAATCATATCTACTGTGCTTAAAAAAATGGAAAAGGAGCAAAAGACAATTAAAAATAAGAGGCTGTTGAAAGATGAAGCTTGACCTTGTTACCTCTGAAACAGAGTTTAACTTTGTACAATGTGCCATGCAACCATTCAACATCTCTGAACAGGAACTAAAGCTACACATGGGAAGAAGAAAAAAAAAAAAGATACATACCTGCTTTTGGTCCCAAAATAGAGTAGTGATGGAAATGTCAAATTACTTAACACTCCAGGATTTTAAATCTAGTAGAAACTTCAGCCATGCTCAAGGTTGGTTCAGTTCACGTTGAATAGATTAAGTCCTAGCCCAAGCACAAAATAGCAATCAAGTTGAGAAACTGATATTAAATCAGATAGGTGAGGCTCACCTCTGCTTCTAGTTCAGCATAAGCACTTGTTTTTCTTAGAACTGTAATAGGGCACTTCTGCAGAAGTGAGATTCATATATTGAAAAGACTTACCTGAGTAAGATTACCTAATTAACAATTTCTCTTAAATTAGCAAATTTTCTTAAATTCACACCTTGGGTGAAGCAGGCATGTATGTCTCCTAATGCCGTGTTTTGAACAATATCTTATGGGTTAAAACACACATACAGGAAGTAGGAGACTTCTGTCTAAGTATTACAGAAGTCTGAGGTATTTTAAAATTCCAGAAAAATTTTGTAATGGTCCAGTAACTTTCTGGGAAAACATATTCTGATATTTGGGACCAATGCATAGCCACAAAAGTAAGAATCAGAGGGCTGGAGAGAATCATTATACAATACTGTAACCTGCAGGTTAGACCTCCTGTGAAGGAACAATGGGAATTATTTACACATAAGAATACTTCATTAGGTGTTTATTGGGTGTTTCTCCTTTATTAGGAAAATGACCACAACTTTTCCCTTCTTCTTGTGTTTGTAATGACAACATTTTGAAGCTTTGGTCATTAGAGACCATCTGTATTGGGTTTATGTGGCAAGATTTTGGTAGTGGGCATCCTGCAGGAGTAGCTTTTTTTGAGAAGACAGCAGAAGCTGCAGCTGTGTCAGGCAGAGGAGACACCAGGAGCTGTTCTCATGTCAGACAAAGCCAGTTTAAGCTGGCTCCAAGATGGACCAGCTGATGGCCAAATCTAAGACAATGAGAAATGCTGGTGATGTCTCTGTGATAACATATTTAAGAAAGCATAAAAAATACTGGCAGGAGCCGTATGAGAGAGGAGTGAAAAAAATGTGAAGGAAACAGCACTGCAGACACTAAAATCAGAGAAGAGGGAGGTGGAGGAGGTAGTCCAGATGCCAGAGCAGGGATTCCCCTGCAGCCCTTGGAGAAGACTATGGTGATGCAGGTTATATCCCTGCAGCCCTTGGAGAACCCCATGCCGGAGCAGGTGGGTATGCCCTGAAGGAAGCTGCAGATCATGGAGAGTCCATGCAGGAGGAGGCTCCTGGCAGAGTCTGTAGCCCATGGAGAAGAGCACACACAAGATCAGGTCTTCTGGCAGGAACTGTCGCCTATGGGGGACCAATGCTGGAGCAGTCCATTCCTAAACGCCTATACCCAGTGAAAGGGATCCACGCTGGAGCAGTTAATGAAAAACTGCAGCCTGTGGAAAGGATCGATGTTGGAGAAGTTCATGGACTATCTCCTGTGGGAGGGACCCCATGCTGAAGCAGGGGAACAGCTTGAGGAGGAGGAGTGGCAAAGATGGAGTGTTATGAGCTGACTGCAACCCTCATTCCCCATCCACCACTCAGGGGGAGGAGGTAGAAGAGTCAAGAATGAAGTCAAGACTGGGAAGACCGGAGACGGGGGGTGGGGGAAGGGTTTTTATTTCTCATTATGCTACTCTGTTATTAACTGGCAATAAATTAAATTAAATTAAATTTCTCCAAGTTGAGTCCATTTTGCCCGTGACAGTAATGGGTGAGCAATCTCCATGTCCTTATCTCAACCCACAAGCTTTTTCATTGTATTTTCCCCCTTCTGTCCTGCTAAGGAGGGGGAGTGAGAGAGTGGCTTGGTGGGCACCAGACAACCAGGCAAGGTCAATGCACGATACTGTTTTCTTTCCCTACCTTTGAACCTGAAAATTCAGTCATTCACTATGGGTTGCAAAAGTCACCTTTTGAAGCCTTCTTTGACTGGGACTGCTATGTAAATTATTGACAATTCATGCTCCAGCTGCATTTCTAATTGAATTCTGTGCTGGTAGAGTCAGTTAAGCTTGGTTTGAAAATACGCAATGTCCTCCAGGAGATTAAAAAATGTGAGCAACTAATTTCCAGATCCGAAATTATTTCAGGGTAGATATAGCTACTTAAGTAGGTCTCTCAGCAAAGGTAATTGTTCTAATAAGAATTCTAGTGATATAATTTTAAGTAATGAAGGAAATACCAAAGTCTTAATCACCTAGAAAGCATAGAAAGGATTTTTCTCCATTGTTTTATTAGAGTATGTTTCTGTATTCATCCTACATAGTACTGCACTTGTTTAAATGGTTTATTTAACCTGGCTTTTATACACTAGTCACTCGCTTTCACACACTAGTCATTAGAACTTTGTTTTTATTTTGGGGGTTGTTGTGGGGGAGACAGACAAGTCTACAATTCCAGATAAGGCTGTGTCTGGAACAACTATTTAAAGCACACCTAAAAGACCTTAGTATCACCATCTCAATCATTTTCACACACTTGATATCATTAGCACTCAATATTAATTTTTTTAGCATTTGATTTCATAAAAGTTTTTAGTTCAATACTGAAAATTATACAGATGAGACAATCTCCCAGTATATCTGCCTGATATATCTGACAACACCTGTTTGTAAAATGGGGCTATAATATCTGTGTTATTTGATTATTCACTTGTTGCCACACTGTCATTACTTGTTATAGCTATGGTGGAATGGTGTGCAATGATCCTTTTGGAAGCAGTTCAAAGTAGATGATATCATTTAACTATACTTGGCCTAAAAAAAAGACCAACTGAGGCAGTGTAAAATTTAAGTTATGAAAATTACCATGTTTATATGAAAGGTTTGTGTAGCAGCCACAGTATTAGCTGAGACTGAGAAAGATAGAAACTGTAGAATTAATTTCATTGTGACTGTGTACTGTGTATCTGTGTGACTTCCCCATAAAGCTTATCTGGATAGCACTGTAAAATATATTCTACCAACTTTCCTGATCCCAGCAAAAAATCCATACTTGAAGTAAGCTTTAATTAAGTTGCTAAGATTTTATGAAACCATTTTTTCTTTCTTTTTAATTCTTCTCATATACTCCACAAACCCCAGCAGAAAACAAGTGTTTATAAAGAGAAATACCGTGTGGAGCGTGTCAGCTGTCATACTCACAGGCTTCCCTTCCTTTTATGAGACCATAAACTGTTTTTTACTAGAGAAAGCTTTGCTTACATGAATTTTAATCTATTTCCTGAAGGGGAATTTCGTAAAGGTTGTAAATTCTTCAGATATATCTTAAAATTTCTTAGAGGGGCTGAGTGGAAGATTAGATCTGATCCTTGGGTTAGATTTCAAATTTATTTTTATTCATAACCCAAAAAAATGCTTGTTCACTACAAGAAAAAAGAATATATTCTTTCATTGATTTAGGGACTGCTGTCAGAAGGTATAAAATGTCCATTGTAAAATTCAAGATGTCACTATCTTTGGAATTTTCGTAATCCAACTATCTTCTGGGTTGCAGTTGCAACTGTACAGAAAGCAAAATTTATTTTTAGAATATTGGCAGTGGGTACTCACTAACTGATCCTGTTTCATGACCAACATTTATACTGTACTATGTTTCTCACTGTTTATTATACTTATGAACTTAAAAACCCCCAAACAAACAAGCCCAACATCAAGTCCAGTAGTAAGAATTAAGTATGTGGTTTGTCCATGTATGAAGGCTGAATTTATTCCAAAACACTTTATATGTCATAAAACAACTGAAATCGTTATTCAGAGTAGGTGGATAGCCTGTTTAGCATAGCATGCTAAACAAAGACTTGGTATATTTCTGATGAAGTCTTTCCATCTTAGATGTCTTAGAAAGACCTTGGATGAGAGAGGAAGTTCAGTTCATCTAACTCTGTCTGCAATATCAATGGCTGCATCTGAGGTAGTAATCTAGAATGCTATTATGTTTGGTGGAGAGCAATAAGTGCTTCTACTGCACAATTCATTTTACCTTGCAGGAAATGAAAACAAATGAACCATTCATCTCAAAATGCCTGTTTGTCTCCATCTCCTATGAACAGAGACTACAGTGCAAATGTTTACGCTATAGACGCTGAGAGCTCAATGGGATGATTGTATAGGATTTCAGAATTTATGAATTTTCATGTAGAAAATTTAAAATAATGTGCATGGTGAAAATACGATGAATATCTAAACAAAGGCCATTCCAAATTGTATCTTCGTGCTCAATGAAAACATCCTGGACTCATACAGATATTTTGTTGAAAAGGTGAGAGCAATCCTCAGCTATAAAAAAATTAAAAAAATAACAATAATAAAAAAAAAGCAGAACTGATGAAAGCATTACATAAATTCATGACACTATGGTCATTCCTTACAGTTCTCATCAAGTTATTTCTATACGTCATATTAGAACTTTAAAAAAATAAAAAAACAACTGACCATAATTACAGGATTGATCACAAATATTGAATGGTCTCCACGTGAGAAAAGACTGAGTATACTTTTTGCCTCTCGGTGTCAGAAGAAATGATAGCTGAGGGTGAAATTCAGTAGGTGACTCTAGAATCACAGATGGCATAGGAAGTTGAACAGGGAATATTCATTGCTAATCTTTATTTATTTATTACTACAGAACTACAGGTCACTATGAAATTTCTAGGCAGCAGTTAGCTTGCTTTTCTACTCACGCCCATACACATTTCACAAGGTGGTAAACCTCTTTGCTTCAGAATATTGTGAAGGCCAAACATGAAGAAAGGCATTAGGCAAATTAAAGCATGATGGTTGCATCATCTTTTTGGATGTTCTGGATGCAGACTCCATTTCTGCAATTTCTAGTAGAGATTTCCATGAAACAGAGAAGATATACTAGGCAAGAACTGCTGTGCAACCTGTCTCTTACAGTTTTCTCAATGCCTCTGTTACCGCAACTGTCATAAACAAGAGACCAAAATATAAGGAAAATTTGTCTGATTCAGTATTGTTGTACTCATTTTCTTATAAAAAAAAACAAAACAAAACAAAAATTGCAAGTGAACTCCCACTGTTAGAAGTGTAAAAGTGCAAGTCAGTGAAGGACTGATTTCTCTGTTTCAAGAATCTCCATCCATGCCTTACTGTTACTGTTGCTTTTTATTTCCTGAAAAAAAATGTAAATGTTCCCTAGGAATCTATTATTTAGCATCTAGTAAACTCACAACACATAAGCTCTTGCAAAATATAACATCCATATTTTATTAATGTGCAAAAAATCTAATGAATTAAGTCATAATTGTTATATAAGGATGGAACTCGAGTTTGTCCTACAACACAATTGTGATGTAGCTGGATATTTGGGGGATGCCTATTATTATAGCCAGTGCACTTAGTCATCAATTCCTTGAGTGATCCAAAAGCTCCCTAGCTAGTTTCTACCTAGATGAGACAATGCACTGACATAAGAATTGCTTATTAACTGAATTCCTAATAGGCTTCACGACAAACCATTTGACTAGTTCCTACATGAGGTCTCCAGGTGGATATTTGGACAGTCCCCACAATCCTTCCTGCTGTGTGTAGACTAACTGGTAATTACTACTTCTATGCTTAACTGCATTGTTTAACATCCAAGAAAATCTGTGGAAAACCTGGTCATCCCAGAGATTCCCCTAGCAGTTTCTGCTGTACAATTGATCAAACTGTACATACGTAATTTTAAACAGTCAGTAGGAACTCTTCCTGAAGATGCAGGACTGTCATGTAAGGCAGCCTTTTATATGCAGTCAAGACAGAATATGTTTTGTACATATCTTAAGACAACTAATAACAACAGGTCATGCATGCAGTCATAACTGGACCTATTTTATTGGTTTTGGTTGTTTTGATTTTTTTTACATTTACTCAGTCCCTGACTGTGCAAAACATATGATTCTCATTTACACTTAAAATACTGGTTTAGAGTGTTTTCTGTTATATTTTATTGTTGACTGGAAAAGTCAAACCAGCATGATCTTTTCTGCCTCCTAGGAGAGCTCTGATGCTCATTTGAACTTTTTAGTGTTCCCTTCGATCCCGTTATCCAGCTCTGTCTTTGCAGTGAAGAGAGATTCTTTGCTTCCCCCTTCTGTTTCATTTTCTTATCATCACTGATTCTAGCTGAAGATTTTATAATAAGCTATGTGGGAAAGAATGCATTGCAGGACAAATATTAACCTCTTCCCTTACACCTTCAGGGACAAGAATGCTTTTTGAAGTAGAGAAACTATTCAGGGTTTCATACTTGAGCAGATCACTTCCTTCTCACTGAAATTTTCATCCTCAGTCTCCAAAGAAAAAAAAGATTGAGCATCTCTTTCACGCATGAAGGAAATAAAAGTAGGCATAAAGTGAATAGGGTATTTCTGAAAAGGTGCCTTTCCACTCGTTCTCTTACTCTGAGAAGGCAACATAAACATATATCAGGAAACCTTATAAAAAATGAATCAAAGAACTAATGGATGTAAATCTGCTTGCTCAGATCACAGCCAGTCTAGTTTATTTTAAGGCCTTATAGCTTAGAGGGGAAGTATATGGAATGCATTCTCTCACCATTTGAAAACTATATCCTTTTACCCCATTTGATTATGATTATGCTCAGGTCTAAGTACCACAGAAGCCTTATTGCTCTATATTTGCATGAAGTCATATATAAGAGCAAGCATAAACTTATGTTGTAGTTTTCTTTGTAATGGACTGAAGATTCAATAAATGCTTAAACACACTACAGGTGAGCAAAACACTCAAGGTTATGTGTACGTTCCTGGAGACATACTTTGGTTGCGTTAGAATAATTGTATTTGAGAAGATGATCTTTTATTTTTTATTTTTTAATATGGCTTGGAAGTGGAGTAAAGAACTTGGCCATTGCAAGTTTATTATTATTCATACCACTATTGTTCTTTATATTATTAAGAAGTAGAGAACTCCCATGTGTTAAATACTGCTTGAGCATTAGCTAACCAAAGTTCATGACCTAAAATATAATAATTTAAATGTATCTTTGAAATAATCTGTTTCGGGTGTAAGTGCAATGAATTTCTCTCTGCCTTGAATAAAGATTTCATCTTCCTAGTTTGACTAGACACATATAATCGTTTTATATAGAACAATAGGAAAATAAAAAAATCCATTAAGCAAAACCAAAAACAAACCAAACAAAATGAAATCTTTTTGCTCCTTTTTCCCAGCAGTTTTACAAGAACAGAATAGAATCTGGTATAATGTCCTTTTTATTAGCTATCTAAGTCAATCCTTTTATATAAACTCTTATAACCTATCATAAAAACTAAAATCACTTCACAGTAGAAGAAGTTAACTGAACCATATTTGACCCCTTCCCTATGGTATCTTATTCATTTACATCACTCTAGCCTCTCAGTTACAACTTCACTCAGATTTCTTTCTTTCCTCTAAACTTTCCTGCTCTACCGTTAGTGTGCTTTTCAGCACAAATATTCCTGTGGAACCCTCATTTCTTCCACTGATTCCCCACTTGCAAGCAACAGTCCTCACAGGATAGATGCTGTTCCGCACCACATAATTTTGTTGTTCTACACAGAGGTGAATAATCATGCTGGCCTTTGCTACTCCGATAGTAGGGGGAAGGAGGTATCCACTGACCTGACTAGAACAGGTCAGGTAGATCACTATTCAGTATGTTACCGACATGATGTAACCCCCTGCCAATTAATGATCTAAACCATATATTGTCTGACCTTTGTGGTTTCATTAAGGCAAATCTGTCACTTGTGTTAGTCACTGCAGGAGCTGTTTTGTAGTTCATTTTCTCCACCGTCAATCATATAAGAGCAAGAAGATAAGGGTGATGTGTGAACTATGTATCCAGGTTAGCAACAAAATTTAGCCTCTCAAGAAAGCTGTAGCTCTAAATGAAGACTATAACTTAGAATCATAGAATCAGAATAGTTTGGGTTGGAAGGGACCTTTGAGGGTCATCTAGTCCAATCCCAAGAGATAAAGAAAATGTAAAGATTTCATTTATATTTTTACCTTAGAGATAAAGAAAATGTAGTAGCTTGATGCCAGCAACAGTGTTTAAAATATCATTTAGCAGGCAATGGAACATGAGTTAGAAAAGTATCCAGTCAAGTTCGGTATTGAAAAGCATGAATAAATAGTCAAAATGGAACAAAGTGCTTAACTTTTTTAATCAGCTCCCTAGCAAAATCACCATATGAGCTTCAATACAGCTGGTGCAAACACTGAATATGAGAAAAATTAGTCCTGAACATGACTTGAAGGAATGCACATAAGACAAGTATTATTTTTAAAAATCTCAGAGGGTCCATGGGGCCTGATGGGATGCACCCTCGAGTGCTGAGGGAGCTGGGGGAAGTCATTGCTGGGCCGCTCTCCATCATCTTTGAAAGGTCCTGGAGGACAGGTGAGGTGCCTGAGGACTGGAGGATAGCCAATGTCACTCCAGTCTTCAAAAAGGGTAAGAAGGATGACCCGGGAAACTACAGGCCGGTCAGCCTCACCTCCATCCCTGGAAAGATGATGGAGCAGCTTGTGCTGGGTATCATCTCAAAGCACCTGGATGAAAAGACGGTTATCAGAAGTAGTCAACATGGATTCACTAAGGGGAAGTCGTGTCTGACTAATCTGATAGCATTCTATGATGAGGCTAATAGATGGGTGGATGAGGGGAGGGCAGTGGATGTTGTCTACCTTGACTTTGGCAAGGCTTTCGACACTGTCTCCCACATCATCCTCACTGGCAAGCTTAGGAAGTGTGGGATAGATGGATGGACAGTGGGGTGGATTGAGA
>VZSZ01010404.1:11219-43911 GCA_013398815.1 Ibidorhyncha struthersii
CATCTTTCACATGAGGAGAGGCTGAGGGATTTGGGTCTCTTTAGTCTGGAGAAAAGAAGATTGAGGGGGGATCTTGTTAATGCTTTCAAATACTTGAAGGGAGGATGCCAGGGGAATGGGAGCAGTCTTTTTTCAGTGGTGCCCATTGATAGGACGAGGGGTAATGGGCACAAACTTGAACATAGGAAGTTCCATCTTAACATGAGGAGGAACTTCTTTACTTTGAGGGTAATGGAGCACTGGAACAGGCTGCCCAGAGAGGTTGTGGAGTCTCCCACTCTGGAGACATTCAAAACCCGCCTGGACGCTGTCCTGTGCAACCTGTTGTAGGTGACCCTGCTCTGGCGGGGGGGTTGGACTAGATGATCTCCAAAGGTCCCTTCCAACCCTGACTATTCTGTGATTCTGTGATTCTGTGAACTTTGTTCTTCAAAATATTTCTTTTGTTGTTGTTGAAATTATCATGTAAATGAAAAACTACTCTCCCTGAAAAAAAAAAAAACAAACAACAAACAATAAAAAAACCTAAAACATTACATAATGTTCATTGTTAATTAATTTGACAAAATTAGTTAAATTATTTATGAGACTACTATACAATACAACTGCCAAGGATCAATCTGAGCCTGAAAACGTAATGAAAACTCAATAGTTTCAAAACTTAGTCATAAAGCTGTGCTTTTCTGTTTTTGCTGAAAACTGTGGTTTTCTTACACTAATTAGGGGTTCAGTGGTTTAACAAGACTATGGTTCTCATATAGTGCATGTACATGCTTAGAAGGCTTGGAAAATATTTTAATTTAAACACAGATTTTGTTTTACCAGCTTTTTTCTAAGAGGGCTGATATTTTTAGATATTATACTGAAGACTCTTATTTCTGAGAACACTTTCAGCCCTTTAGTGGCATGTATACAAGCGTGATCCCCAAATTGACACTCGTTGCAGATACATACTATGAAGCATGATGCACTACTGAAAGGAATAAGGATGGCTGAGCCAGCTTGTTGGTTCTTTAATTTTTTTGGCTCTTTTGAAATAAACACCATTTTTGTATGAATAGGTGTTACAGAAGCAAATAAAGCTAAAAATACCCAACTTCTAAGAAAATCCTGTAAAAACGGGATAACTAATAAAAATTTATATAATTTGTATGTATATTTTTTGGACAACATAAAGTATTTTCCAGATAGAATAGATTTTTAGTGAGAGATTCCAAAAACCTAGAAAAAGAATTTTCAGAATACACACTCTATGTCAGCAATAATCACTTTGCATAGTCATCTTTCCACTGCACTGATTTTAGTGTTTCCTTAAAACATGACTAGTAGGTATTTATGCAACTGCAAAATATATATCAAAGGGTACTGGAAAAATGTAATTCATGCTCATTTGGCGCTCAGTGAATAATAACACAGATGGTGGGTGAGATAATTAAAAAAAAACTTATCTACTGGAATTGTTTCATTTTCACCAAGGACAGGTTTTAAAGCTCTGTTGGAGTAGTTACTAGGTATTGGAGCTTCTTACTAGATATTCTAGGAGAAGATTCAGAAATATTTTGGCTTCTAATAAATTCTGTCTGCTCTTGACCACAGCAGGTGGTCTGCAATTAGTTTTAGCTACCTGAAAGTGTATAGTTTAAATACCTCATAATAATTTATTCACAGTCTTCACATGGACAATATCATATCAGTCATTCATGATAAGGATGCCAAACAAAAGAATTTGATACAACTAAATGCTGTGATGTCAGTGACCTTTCAGTGAAGGTTTCTGTTGAGTTTCTGGAATTGAAAAACTTGACTGTTCCCACTCACTAATCACCCATGCCTCAGCCCATGTGACAATGCTGCTTTTTGACATTTTAGAAAAGGAATTATCCTAAAGACAGGAAAGAAAAACCTTTTTCTACTTTATATTTGTGCTGTTGAAGCAAAGACTGTAGTCCTGGTAATTGAAAGGGTCATGAACATAGAACGAGAACAGATAGCTAAACTACTTGGGGAAAGGCTCTCAGAGCATTTAGTGCTGCATTCAGTACATCGCATAACAAAGAATTTTATAGTTGGTGTTCTGGTAGTGATGGTACTAATTTTTATATTGTCTTTTACTGTGTGGTACAGGCTTCTGATATGGTTACATGATACAACGCACCAAGACTATCTCATTGATAGAAAGAAATATTCATGTCTAAAGGCATCTAGATACCTAAAACAAGTGGAATAATTTGTATTTTAAAGATGCTGATCTTTCTTCATTGACTATAGAAGTACTCTATCTGACTAGTTTAGATTAAATGTTAACATTTTTGTCAATTTAAGTAAATTATTTTAGGTCTATTTAAATTTAAAGTCAGTAATCAAGTGTAAGTGAGGTGACAGCTATGTACAAAAGAAGAAGAAGAATGTATATATTTAACAGATCATTGTGGAAGCATGATGATATTTATTTATAAGAATATTTTCTTCTGTGCAAAAAAATACAGTAACTTGAATTACTGTCATGTAAACTAATTCTTTTTCTTGTCTTGTTTTATGGAAATTCTGTTTTTTTTCATGTTCATAGCTTACTAGTCTTTTCTGTCTCATCATCCATGAAGGCTTTTTCATGTATTTCAAAAGCCTAACAGTAAAAGCCTTGCCAAATATTCTCTTAACTATGGTCACTGTTGTTGATGTGCCAAGGCACCCAGCCAGAACAAGTCCTAATTATTTTCCTGCCCCAGGCAATAAACATTTTGACTACACTTCCTACTCACTTCCAATTCTTGCAGCGAGCCACGCAAACCAATCAAAAGCGGAGTGAAAGAAATGGTGCCCCCTCAGTTTTGTCATTGTAGGCATTTGCCCAGGCAGCTG
This sequence comes from Ibidorhyncha struthersii, assembly GCA_013398815.1. Lineage (NCBI taxonomy): Eukaryota > Metazoa > Chordata > Aves > Charadriiformes > Charadriidae > Ibidorhyncha > Ibidorhyncha struthersii. Next base: position 14,079 of record VZSZ01010404.1, read on the forward strand.
ATAGCACAGGCAGAGCCTGCACACAGCCAAGCAACACTACACAAAATCAAGGGCACTTTTAACCCGCTGCCTTCTTCCCACAGGCCTCATAATCTGAGCCTGCTGCCAGTGCAGCCACTGGCTCGAGTACAGGATGGTCAAAGAAAGAGAAATAGAGAATGAACAAGCAGAAGATCAAGACAAAGGGAAGAGAAGGGAAGGGAAGGGAAGGGAAGGGAAGGGAAGGGAAGGGAAGGTTAGGTTCTTAGAAAAAAAAAATCCCTGTTTGTTTTTTGAAAACCTGATGACCTGTTATCATTTTTGCTGGTACAGAAGTCAGGCTTGCAGATCTGATTTATGTTCCTGTATACTCCTAAATTGCACAGCTTAAGGCAATATGTAAAATGTCATGGATATTTTTGAATCACAGGTCTAATATTTGTGACATTGTTATTGTTTCAAAGAAAAAATACACTACCCATAAAACCTCACCATTTTAATTTATTAAAATTTATTCAAATAGATTCCTAAGTAAGACTTTTATTGTCACCTTCAACTCCCAAATGGAATAAACAAATAGAAATTATTTTATAGAGGCACACATATTCTAGGTAACGTAGAAGACTCTATGGCAGAAGACTAAAAGTCCCTTTATCATGCATTCAAACTATGGCTTTAGCCACTGTTAAAGATTCTCCCAACAGAGCATTTGTCTCCTTTTACAGAGAAGTCTTAGTCTTAAGTTTCCTTTGTATTAATTTTGAATTCTTATTTAGCACATTTTGGGACAGACTAATACATCACCAACTTGGAATCACCTACATCCATAAGCCTGAAAAAAATTTCCAGCTTATCACAGCATCATAGAATCGTCTAGGTTGGAAGGGACCTTGAAGATCATCAAGTCCAACCATCAACCAAACACTGCCAAAACCACCACTAAACCATGTCCCTCAGCACCACATCTACCTGTCTTTTAAATACCTCTGGGGATGGTGATTCCACCACTTCCCTGGAAAGATTATTCCAATGGTTGACAACCCTTTCTATGAAGAAATTTTTCCTAATATCCAATTGAAACCTCCCCTGGTATAACTTGAGGCCATTTCCTCCTGTCCTATCACTTGTTACTAGTGAGAAGAGATCGACACTCACCTCTCTACATCCTCCTTTCAGGTAGTTGTAGAGTGATAAGGTCTCCCCTCAACCTCCTTTTCTCCAGACTGAACCACCGCAATTCCCTCAGCTGCTCCTCACAATACTTGTTCTGTAGATCCCTCACCAATTTGTTGGTGTATCTCTGGATACACTTCAGAATCTCAATGTCTGTCTTGTAGTGAGGGGCCCAAAATGGAATATGGTATTTGAGGTGGAGCCTTACCACTGTCAAGTACAGGAGAACAATAACTTCCCTAATCCTGCTCACCACACTATTTCTGATGGAAGCCAGGATATATGCATAATGTGCTGTTGCAGCCTTTCTGAACCTTTGCATACCAATCTTGTGCACTGTCACAGTTTATCTGGGCTGGCCACTAAATGAATGACAGATGCTCTCTTTTAACATCTCTCCCATCTCAGAAAAGAAGAAAGAAAAAATAAGGGAGAGAGACTTATGGGTTGAAAAAGAAACTAAAACTACTTTAATGAAATATTAATAATAAGGAAATAATAATGTTAATGAGAAAATAATGAAATAAATACAAATATATACAAAACCAGTATCGAGCTGCCACGTCACCAGCAGGCACTAGGAAAGTCCCAGACTGGACTCAGCAATGGACAGGAACCGGATTCCAGAACTGGATTCAGGAATGCACGGATTGGGATCAAAGGCAGACAGAGACCTCCTCAAACACCAGTCATTGAAGAAAGAGAGTGCTTTGATCCCTCAGCTTTTATATGGCACATGATGCACATGGGATGGAATACCCTATTGGTCAGTATTGGGTCACCTGTCCTGTCTGCTTCTCCCCACAGGGGCAACCCCTTTACGCTCTTCTGCTTCTGTCCTTCCAGTGTAGCCCATAACAAAGTGAGCTGGCCTTGGCTGTTATAACAATAAGCATAAGCAAGAGCCTCTCTGCTTACCATTCCTTGGTATTAGCTATAAACATCAGGCCTTATCGCTCTGGAAGCAGGCACTGTCTGAAAAATATGCTGTTAATTTCAGAGAGAGTGCCGTTACTTAAAAGAAGCTTAACTGAAAGGTAAAATTTCTGAAAAGAAAATTGGTTCTGTTCTACCTCAAACCAGGACATGTACTAAACAGAATGAATATATCTCAAGCATGGACACTCATGTGTTTTAAAGCAATTATCAGTAAATAACTGAAAACGTTTTATGAATATATGAAATGGAATAACTGGATACAGTTTTTTTTTAACTTTTCATCAATATGAAAGTATGCAACGGATTTAGACTATATTAAAATACAATTATGTTATTTTATTTTATGGACATGCAACATAAAACATCACCAGAAGTAACTAACTACTGCAAATGATTTTTAATGGATCTTATTAAGAAGAGTAAGGATGAACTTACTGTGTTCATTGATTATAAGGAAGAAAAGGAAAAAAGAAAAAAGAAAAAAGAAAAAAGAAAAAAGAAAAAAGAAAAAAGAAAAAAGAAAAAAGAAAAAAGAAAAAAGAAAAAAGAAAAAAGAAAAAAGAAAAAAGAAAAAAGAAAAAAGAAAAAAGAAAAAAGAAAAAAGAAAAAAGAAAAAAGAAAAAAGAAAAAAGAAAAAAGAAAAAAGAAAAAAGAAAAAAGAAAAAAGAAAAAAGAAAAAAGAAAAAAGAAAAAAGAAAAAAGAAAAAAGAAAAAAGAAAAAAGAAAAAAGAAAAAAGAAAAAAGAAAAAAGAAAAAAGAAAAAAGAAAAAAGAAAAAAGAAAAAAGAAAAAAGAAAAAAGAAAAAAGAAAAAAGAAAAAAGAAAAAAGAAAAAAGAAAAAAGAAAAAAGAAAAAAGAAAAAAGAAAAAAGAAAAAAGAAAAAAGAAAAAAGAAAAAAGAAAAAAGAAAAAAGAAAAAAGAAAAAAGAAAAAAGAAAAAAGAAAAAAGAAAAAAGAAAAAAGAAAAAAGAAAAAAGAAAAAAGAAAAAAGAAAAAAGAAAAAAGAAAAAAGAAAAAAGAAAAAAGAAAAAAGAAAAAAGAAAAAAGAAAAAAGAAAAAAGAAAAAAGAAAAAAGAAAAAAGAAAAAAGAAAAAAGAAAAAAGAAAAAAGAAAAAAGAAAAAAGAAAAAAAAGTAGTAGTAGCAGTAGTAGTTAAAAACTATATGCCAAAAACCCCCAAAACCAATCTGACTTCTGATGTCTTCATCTATATAAGAATAAATATTTTTTTTTCTTAAAATATGAGGTCATAACTAATACAGTCATCAAAAGCAACATTTCTCTGTAAATTGCCCATAAGTAAATTTTCCAAATCTGTAATTAATTTTTTTTTGTGGAAAACAAGAAATAATCAGGCTTCCTAAGTGTAGAATTTGGGGTTTCAATATAATACCCAAGAAACTTCTTGTCACAGTCAGGCATCTTGTACTGTTTCTGGCTCCTGTTTGTATGCATGTAATTCTTAGAATTGAATTTCTGATAGGAAAGAACATGACTATTGGTTTAGAATTTTGCTGTTATTACTTGCCATTTTCTTAATGAATATCCTAGACAACTATCTCCATTAAAAAAATATTGAGAAAATAAAGCAATTTGAAAACTTTATAATTCAGTTATCTGTTTTCACTTTGAAATACTGTATTTATGGGGTTTATATTACCATCCTACTCTTTTCAATTTGACATACTATATTTACAGGTTTTACATTACCATCCTACTCTTATTTATTTTCTGTTTCTCTAATTGCTTTTTTTTAATAAAATATGATTTTTAGACAAATTAAAAGCTTTAGAGTTAAAACAAAAAATATAATAATTGAAGCCTGGGAAAATCCCTATTGTACTCCTCTCAGAATAAATGCATACCACCTAGGAATAAAGCACTTCAAAAACATCTTTTGGTAGTAAATGTATTTGTTATAGACTGGGCTTTAGAAGTCAAAACAATTCACTTCAAGTCACACAGCAGGCTTTTTAGTATTAATATTCGTAAAAAATGTACTTGACATTGAGTTCTTTCTTTTACTATATCCATGTATAGCCATATTTTATTTCTAAATCCTTATCTTCATCTGAGTCTATTGCAAAACGTTTTAACTTGCCTTTTCAAGGACATGAGTTCCTTTTTTAAGGGTAAGAAACTCTTTTGGGAGATATTACTACAGCAGTAACAACTGGTTTTAAAATAAATATCTTTAAAGTACTATTAAAACTAAATAACAAAAAAAACCCCCACCCATAAAAAAATTACTCTGCCTTATTTTTTTACTTAAAAAAAAAAAAAAAGTAATGAAATTACCTGGATGTGTTCCTAGTGTTCCTAATAAGTTTTAAACAGGTATGGGAAATTAAAGATTAGAACAAACTGAACTAAATGAAAACTGTCAGCTCTCTCACATGAAGATAGGAGCAGCATTTGTTTTCCTCCAGTCCTCAGGCACCTCTCCCAATTGCCAAGATTGTTCAAAGACTATCAAGAGTGGCCCTGTAATGACATCAACCAGCATCCTCAGCACTTGTGAGTACATTCCATCAGGGCCCATGGACTTCTGAATGTCTTAAGCATTCTCTAACCAGAACCTCTTCCACCAAGGGTACATCTTCATTGCCTCAGACTTTCCCCCTTGTCTCTGGGGCCTGGGATTTCTGAAGGTCAGTCTTGCAAGCAGAGATTGAGGCAAAAATGACATTCGGTACCTCAGTTTTTTCCATGTCTTGTGAACCCAACAGGTTTAATAGCAGGTTTTAGTTCATAAAGAAACTACATGAAAATAGAACGATAGAATCACTTCAGCAATGCTCAATGTTTTTACTTGGTTCAAAGTGATCATATTCCAATGTAATTAGTTTATATATTACTCTGATTGCAATATAATCCATTTTCCTAGGAAAAAATGATATTTGTAGAAGTTAGACTTTCTGATGAAAAATAAATCAAAGGGACATTTCTAGTCAGCACTAATAGATAGATAGAACAAACAAATTAGTTGAGTTTACAAAACATGGAATAGCAAGAATTGGAACAAAGAACCTTTTTCCATGATTTTTATGTCATAGAAATTTTATTAATTTTTACCTAAAATATTCATAAACCATTCAATTGCTTAGTAAATGGTTCTTTACACCATTTTTTGAGATTTAGGTATCTACACCTGCCTTCTATGCATCCTCTATTTTTAAAAAAGAAGTTGAGACCATTTTCCATAGTGTCATTGCAGAAAATTTTTGCTAACTGAAATAGCAGAGAAGTTCTAATTGTGCACCACCTCTTGCCAGACAGGTATTAATACTATATTAGAATATAGCTGTGTATATACTACCCAAGTATTTTAGCTTAGTGTTAGTGGTGCACTGAGCTCGGCCAGCTGCATGGTGTCCACCAAGCTACTCTATCACTCCCATTTCATCAGCAGGACAAGGGGAAAAAATCCCATGGAAAAGATCATGGGTTGAGATAAGGACAGTAAGATCACTTGACAATTACAGTCATGGGCAAAATGGACTTGACTTGGGGAAATTAATTTAATTTACTGCCAATTAATAACAGGGTTGGATAGTGAGAAATACAAACAAAACTAAAAACATCTTCCCCCCACTCTCTCCTTCTTCCCAGGCTCAACTTCACTCCTGACTCTCCTACATCCTTCCTCCTGGCATGGCAGGTAAATGGGGATGGCAAATGGGAGTTATGTTCACTTTGTAACACTTTGTCTTGGCCACCCCTTCGTCTTCCACTCCATCCTCCTCATGCTGTTCCCCTGCTCCTGTGTGGGGTCCCTCCCATAGGAGTCCTTCACGACTTTCTCCAACATGTGTCCTTCCCATGGGCTGCAGTTCTTCATGAACTGCTCCAGCCGTCCCCTTCGCACAGGGTGCATTTCTTCAGTAACAGACTGCTCCAGCGTGGTTCCCCCACAGGCCACACGTCCTGCCAGAAGACCTGCTCTTGTGTGGGATCCTTTCCATGGGCTGCAGTTTCTCTCAGGGCTTATCTACCTGCACCAGTGTGGGGTCCTCCACAGGTTTCAGGGTGTATATCTACTCCATAGGCTGCAGAGGGACTACCTGCTTCACCATGAGCTGCAAGGGAATCTGCTCTGGCACTTGGAGCACCTCTTCCATCTCCTTCATCTCTGCTCTTGGTGTTTGCAGGTCTGTTTCTCTTATGTTGTTATCATTCCTCTCCTACAGCTGCTGGTCAGTCTTTTTTAACCTTTCTTAGATATGTCGTCATAAAGAAGCTTCCAATGTCACTGACTGTCTCAGCTTTGGCCAGTGGTGGGTCCATCTTGGAGCCATCTCGAGCTGGCTCTGTTCTATATGGAGGCAGCTGCTGGTGTCTTCTGACAGAAGCTGCCCCTGCAGCCCCTACACCACTACTAAAACCTTGCCATGTGATCCCAAGAGGATGCTTCCGTTGCATATTTATGTACATATATTTCTGACAACTTTATATATATTTGAAGCAAATAATTTCTGTCCATTCCCCAAGTACAATCTGAGATATGAGGATTATATATAGATCTTAAAAATAATTTTGTTTCTCTGTGTGAAATGAGTAATGGATAGGAAGAGTTACAGTTATGAGGGTCTAGAAGAATTCTGCAAAATGTGTTATAAATGAAATCAGATCTGCATGCTACAGAGATTAAAACTGACATCAACATTTTCTTTAAAAGCAGAACAAATATGTTATCCAGGGCCTGCACAACACATACCCTAAGAAAACTTCTTGGTGAATTTGAAGGTGTGAAGCTGTTATTCTGTTAATTGACAAGGGACACAGGATAATGTTGAGATGTGATATATCAGTAAAAGAGTAAAAATAGGTATCAAGGGTTTGAAGAGATGTGCATGTCCTTGTGATGAGTGGGAGAAATAAAGAAGTGGCATCAGATTCCTTGTAGAGGATGACTGCAACCTCCACGTAAAAGAATAGTGAAGCGAAAAGGGGCACTGATGTTTGGGTTCAGTTTAGAGTACAAGATTATGTGAAATGAGATTATGTGAAAAGGACAATCTTGCAAGAGATAGAGATCACAGCAACAGGACAATGAAGCTATAGGGGGAAAAGGAGAGTATACAACCACACCCTCACCAATTAAAGTAGTGTTTTCTATTTTGATAACACTGGGAAAACATTTCTATTTTATTCCTTTTTTGCAACTACATGTATCGGAAGTCAGTGTCCTGAAAAATAGATATTATTAAATCTTTCTTTGCCTTTTTCTTTTCTCCCTCCCTCCTTTTCTCCCATCCTTCCTCTGCATTGAGGGAAACCTCAAATAAGGTTAAAGTTCTGGGATCAGATTTGTTGTGTTGGTTTTTTTTTTCTAAAATTACTTATAATGTGTTAGTCGGTTCAAACAGAAAGTATTAAGCTCTCTAACCATTTAATTTATAAATAAATGCCTATTATGGGAATTAAAATGCCTATATGACTTGACTCAATCACTATTCTGCGGGGAAAAAGAAAAAAAAGGTATACCTCCCCCCTTTGCAAATACTCCTGTTATTCGTGTTTTGTTAAAAGGTTTTCTTTTTTTTCTTTTTTTTTTTTTAATGTCAGCCCACGTAAAGACCTCTAATTCACTACGCTAGAAATTGAACATTAGCTTTATTATGGCCATGATCCAGTACCTGAATTTCTTGTTTTACTCATTGCTTAAATAAGATCTAACACAGGCAGTTTAACTAAATCTGTCCCTATCTAAAAAATTGAAGTTTTAGTTATTGGCAACATATATGCTTTTAGAAATTCAGTCTTAAAGTTTTTGTTAATGATATTTAAAAGCTCTTATGAAAGACTGATAGACTCCTTCCTTTTAGGAAGGTGAAATGGTAAACTTCTGTTGATCAAAAAGACCAAATTGTGTGAGAAAAAAAATAAATAATTCTGTTATTATTTTCATTAAAATCATTGTTTCTTTTTAGCTTGTTTTGTTCAACACCCTTTTGAAATCTTGTGTTCTGCAAAATACGTAGCAGTACAGACACTAGGAAGTAAGAGGTAAGTTAAGAAAAGGAGTCATCCAACTAGCTGGAAACTGTGCTGCTAATTAACAATTACAGGATCAGTGTGTGCAAATTGAAATAGGTCCCAGGCTTCTTAGCTTGGAAAATGTACCATGATGTGCAGATGTGAAGGGAATACATCTATCAAGGACTTGGGTAGACAAAATTATTGTTCCTGGTGTAACTGTCCAGAATATAGATGAATGCAGCTCACTTCATCCTGCTCATAAAATGCTTTGCTATGTTGACATTTGCAGCCCAGGAGGAGAGCCACACTCTAGTGAACCAATGTTAGATACTGGTTCAGCTGTATCAATTCTGTTGGAGCCTATTTACTAGCTAACAAAACCTAAATTATATTTGGAATTTTATTTGAAGAAAGCAGTCCTTGTGCTTCATTGCCCTAGTTTAATGCACTGCTGACTCACTATACTTGTCTATCCATGTAATTCTTCAGAGAGGCCTATTTTTAGCAGCCACCAACAAAACTATGAAAAAGAAAATTACCCAATATTTTTTCTGTTGTCTATTAAAGATGTTCTTCATGTAATAGAAATGAAAATAATAACACTACTGTCATTATCTGATAATAAAATTTTTAACTTGAAAAGCTAAAGTTTATCCTGCTTGAGTGACAGTTACTGCTTTTGAAGAAAACAAGTGTACCAGAAGTCCTATGTCACATCTGCCAGTCCCTTGTGAATAACTGATATCCTATGGCCTTTCAAATGCAACTAAATCAAAATGTTAAGGAAATGAGTCAAATGCAACTAATGTTCAGAATCTTTTAATAAGACATTGCACACATTGAGCTGACACCATTTGTCAGTCTAATAATATTATTAATCAGAAATAAGTATTTTATGTTGTTATTTGTTAAGAAATGGCCAAATATTAACATTTTCATTATTTAAAATTTTCAAAAGGTAAGATTCTACATCATAAATTTGCAAAGTTCACTTCTAAAATCTATGTTTATGCACCAGACTAAATATATATGCACCAGACTAGATGACCTGACCTTCAAGTTTTCTGTATATTCTGACATTTCAGCTGAAAACCAATAACCTATAACACTGAATCTTTGTGAAGAGATCATGAAGCAGGTACAGACAAGTAAAAAAGAAAGTTGAGTCAAACAATCTCTGACAGCAGTGTATGGGAGAGCTAAGTTAGTGCTACCTTTTCTCATCCTTAAGCAGTGAGAAAAATCCCAGATTTTTTCTTTTTTTTTTTTTTATTTTTTTATTTCTGGTTTCCATTCCCTCCAAATCTGTTACAGTGAGTGCAAAGATTCCACAGAACATGATACTGGTTCGGATTTTGTTCAGTTACTCATTTAGAAATGCTATGAAGCTAATATTTGTGCTATGTTCAGAGATCCTGTGGAGCTCCCTTCTTCCTTAAAACAGAAATTCTTCTTTGTAGGAGGTGAGTATACCAGAAACATTTGACATTGTTACAGGCAGTCATAATTAATATTTTGAAAATGACCCATGAATAGTAGCAGCAATTCTGTCTTTTTAAAAAAAACAACATGTTGACACTGAAGGATGGGCACTGCAGAAACAAATACGTGCAGTACGGCAGAAATTATTTATGTAACTTTCAGGTTTCATTGGATAAAAAATAACAAAATGTCCCTTCAATAATCATGTCTTAATTCTGGAAGTTTCAGAAGGAAATTCAAGTAGTTCTAATTAAAAACTGACTGAATTCCTGTCTTGTAATGCATATCCTAATAACAGCAAGCAGATGCCACTAAATCTTGATGGGTGTTACTGTCAATGCCTGGAGCTAACACAGATAGACAGTCTATATGTATATTCACATCACATTCACTCAAATTGGATACTAGTACTGTGTGTCACAGGTACCCCCTAAGGCAAAAAGTTTACTTACTTACACCTATTTCTATAAATATTTATATAGTCGTATACTGGCTCTGTTATGTTTTACGTAGTAGCTCACACAAGGAGGGAGACATTTTGCTTTGTTAAGTAAACTAATGTGATATTGCACAAATAAAATATTTCTTAGATAAAAGTAGACTCACACAATCACAGAATGGTTTGAGTTGGATTAAAGATTTTCTAGTTCCAACCCCCCTGCCATGGGCAGGGACACCTTTCACTAGACCAGGTCACTCAAAGCCTCGTCCAACCTGGCCATGAACACTTCCAGTGATGGAGCATCCACAGTTTCTCTGGGCAACCTGTTCCAGTGTCTCACTGCACTTAATGTAAAAAAATTATTCCTAATGTCCAATCTGAACCTAATTTTTTTCAGTTTAAAACTGTTACCCCTTGTTCTATCACTCCAGGCCTTGGTAAAAAGTCTCTATCCATCTGTCAGCCAAACAACCAAACAAATTATAGCTCAAACAGAAAAGTTTGGGTTAGTCCCAAGACCAAGAGAAATTTTTGAACAGTCTAAACATCCTAGAAGCTCAGAGGTGCTATTCTGGCTACTTTCTCTAGAGTCCTCACCCCAGTCACAACTTACCACACTCTCAAATATGCCAACATTATGTAACTGTACTAGATCTATGAAAAATACTTAGATTAGCTTAAATACCTCTAACTACGGATTTCATTTCACCTGGATAGAGAAAGCACACATTTTATTATGAGAAAGGAAGCTTTTAACTTGCATTTGTAAAAGTTCATTTGCACACATTGTAAACTCAGTCGTCTGTATCCACATTAAATACCTAGAAATTCATCAGGAAATTCACAAAATCACAGAGTGGTAGCAGTTGGAAGAGACCTTTGGAGTTCATCTAGTCCAAAGAAGGTTCACCTAGAGCAGGTTGGACAGGAATGCATCTAGGTGAGTTTAGAATATCTCCAGAGAAGGAGACTCCACAACCTCTCTGGACAGCCTGTTCCAGTGTTCTTTCACCCTCAAAGTAAAGACTTTTTTCCTCATATTGAGATGGAATTTCCTGTGTTCCAGTTTGTGCCCATTGCCCCTTGTCCTGTCACTGGGCACCACTGAAAAGAGTCTGGCCCCATCCTCTTGACACCCACCATTTAGATATTTATAAGCACTGATGAGATCCCCTTTCAGTCTTCTCTTCTCCAGGCTAAACAGATCCAGGTCTTTCAGCCTTTCCTCATAAGAGAGGTGCTCTATTCCCTTAATCTTCTTTGTAGCCCTCCACTGGACGCTCTTCTGTAGTTCCCTGTCTTTCTTGAACTGGGGAGCCCAGAACTGGACACAGTACTCCAGATGCAGCCTCACCAGGGCAGAGTAGAGGGGGAGGATAACTTCCCTCGATGTGCTGGCCGCACCCTTTTTAATGCATCTCAGGATACTATTGGCCATCTTGGCCACAAGGGCACATTGCTGTCTCATGGTCAACTTGTTGTCCACTAGGACTCCCAGGGTCCCTTTCTGCAGAGCTGCTTTCCAGCAGGTCAACCCCTAACTCATACCAGTGCATGGGGTTATTTTTCCCTAGGTGCAGAACTCTACACTTGCCCTTGTTGAACTTCATTAAGTTCCTTTCCACCCAACTCTCCAGCCTGTCCAGGTCTCACTGAAAGGTGGCAGAGCCTTCTGGAGTGTCAGCCACTCCTCCCAGTTTTGTGTCATCATGAAACTTGCTGAGGGTACACTCTGTCCTTTCATCCAGTTCATTGATGAATATGGTGAACAAGACGTGATTTCCCCTTGGTGAATCCATGTTGACCACTCCTGACAACCTTCTTTTCCCCTACATGCTTACAGATGACATCCAGAATGAGCTGTTCCATTACTTTTCCAGGGATGGAAGTGAAGATGACTGGCGTGTAGTTTCCTGGGTCCTCTTTCTTGCCCTTTTCAAAGACTGGCAGTATATTAACTTTCCTCCAGTCCTCGGGCACTTCTCTTATTCCCCATGAGCTTTCAAAGATGATGGAGAGTGCCTCCACAACAACATCTGCCAGCTGCTTCAGCACTCATGGGTATATCGAATCGGGGCCCATGAATTTGTGGGTGTCAAGTTTGCCTAAATGGTCTCTAACGTGATCCTCCTCGATCAAGGGAGAGTCTTCCTTTCTAGAACCAAGCTCTCTTTCTTACCTCCAGGGTCGGGGATTCCTGAGGGCTGGCCTTAGAAGTAAAGATTGAAGCAAAGAAAGCATTCAGTAGCTCTGCCTTCTCTGCACCCTCCACCACCAGGGCACCTACCTCATTCAGCAGTGGGCCCACATTTTCCCTAATCTTCCTTTTACTACTGGTGTACTTTAAGAAGCCTTTCTTATTGTCCTTGACATCCCTTTCCAGGTTTAATTCCAGGTGGGCCTTAAGCTTCCGCATTGCATCCCTGCATATTCTGACAACTTTCCTATACTCCTCCCAAGTGGCCAGTTCCTTTTTCCACATTCTGTGAACTTCCTTCTTCCATCTGAGCTTTTCCAGAAGCTCCTTGCTCATCCATGCAGGTTTCCTGCCTCTTTTGCCTGATTTCTTACTCCTAGAGATGCACTGATCTTGACCTTGGAGGAAGTGGTGCTTGAATATTAACCAGATCTCTTGCAGCCCCCTTCCTTCTAGAGCCTTAGCCCTTGGGATTCCTCCAAGTAGGATTCTGAAGAGGCCAAAGTCAGCTCTCCTGATGCCCAGGGTTGTAATTCTACTTTTTGCCCTGCTTCTTCCACACAGGATCCTGAACTCCACCATCTCATGGTCACTGCAGCCAAGGCTACCCGCAACCTTCACATCCCCAACCAGTCCTTCTTTATTTGTCAACTTTATTTGTCCAGCGGCACACATCTCCTCATTGGTTCCTCCACCACCTGTGTCAACAAGTTATCATCAATGATCTGCAGAAACCTCCTGGACTGTGCATGCTTGGCTGTGTTGCCTTTCCAGCAAATATCAAGGCAGTTGAAGTCCCCCATGAGAACCAGGGCCTGTGATCATGAGGCTATTTCCAGCTGTCTGTAGAAGGCCTCATTGACTTCCTCTTCCTGATCAGGTGGTCTGTAGTAAACACCCACAACAGTTTCTCCCGTATTAGCCTGCCCCGTAATTCTCACCCATAAGCTCTCAACATGTTCTTCATCCAACCCTAGGCAGAGCTCGATACATTCCAGCTGCTCTGTCACCTAGAGAACAACTCCATCACCTTGTCCGAGGTGGTGGAGTGCAAAATTTTAGAGGTAATCTAACTGTAATTTCAAACCAATTCTTATTCAGGAAAATATGTTAAATATGAATGCAAGTGGGGGTGGTGGTGTGGGGGAGTGGTGTATGGTGGTGTTTTTTTTATTCTAAAAGGAAAAGACAAAGACTAGAAGGTAACATTTTCTGTATATGCATCTGTGATAAACTGCTCTATAACCTCGGACATGTTATGTAAAAAGAGAACACTAATGTTTGTCAGACAGCTATGTTAGGAAAGTTAATTAGGTAATGTTCACACAGTGCTAGTCAAATGCAAAGCAGAATTTAAATTCAAAACATTATTTTTATTATTATTATTTTACAGTTTTGTCAGGTGCCTTTTCAGCAAAATTTGTTAAACTTCTTTTTAGACACATGCCCAAAGAATCTTTGAAGCAAGCTGGTTTACATTTGAAGTACATAATTAAAGATTAAACATTCCAGATGACAAAATGGTATGGTAAAATACAGATTTCTCACACAGATTTCAGAATTAGCTTAAAAAGGCCATATATAATTTTCTGTGTTGTTGTGACACATTAAGTGAAGGCCAAAATCAGAAACAGAGCTTTGGGGATTTGTTGATCAAAGTAATTTCTTCCAGTTTGAAATGCATAATGAGACAGCCCTGCATTGCGTTTGCATACCCTTTTATATTCAGCAAAGCTAAACAGATCTTTGCAACTAGCTGCAACGCACCACATGTTTGAAAATGGAAGTATAATGAAGAACAAAGATCCATGGCAGAATTTGTGAGACTGGAAAAAGAAGCCTGCCTGTGCACTAGTGCTTCTGTAGTGGCAGGTGACTCCATGTTCTACACAGAGTTTTCAGTTTTAGAGGAGACATTTACTATACCAGTTTATGTTGTTGCAAATTGTTTATTTAATAACTTCAGCTGACTCAGAAATTGGTGTTTGGAACCTCATCCAAATCTGTTTATGGCAAGAGAAAGAAACCTGTGTATTTCTGTTCAATCCATTCATAAATATGTAAAGTTTTCATTTCTCAAGATATCATTGAGGAAACAATCCTTCAAAATGGCTCAAGGAAGATCTCAAATTTACATGTATGCATTTGTTGGATAAAGCCAGAATCATCCAGTCATTCTCAGGATTAACCTTGGAAAGACTATCCAAAATCAGATTGCATGAGTGATCTAGAAGTTAATGCAATCAGTCAGAAGAAAAAAACACTGACAAGTAAGTGGTGTATACTAACTAAATATATGATATGTAGGCATATTTAAGTTTTACATACTTAATGTCTCTTAAATTGAAAGTGTCAAAAAAAAACCCTAAATACAGAACCAAACAAACCATTATGTTCAGCTGTTTTGCATTTTCTAATCACCTTATTAAAGATTAATTTGAACAGATAATTTTTCCATACATGAACCATTTAACTCCATAATCTCATCTGAAATACTAATAATTTTATTCATTTTAAAAAATATAATCAACTCACAATTATCACATACCTCACTGTCTGAGCTCTTTCTCATCATGCACCCAATAACAAAAATTATGTATACATGAAAACTTTTAACTTTACAGTTGATTGGATGTTTATTGCTCAATATGTTTTATAAAACATCCAGAATGCTGTAAATGAATAGTTAGTTAACAAAATCACTTTTTTTCCTGTCCAAATCTGCCACCTAAAATACCCCTATCTTTCTGTAAGAAAATCAAGTTTTGGGTTTATTACATTTAATGAGAGTGATGGTTGTCTTATGGGTTTTCATTTCTCTGTAATACAGCAATAATACAATATTTCAGTCAATAATTTTAAATTTACCTCCGAGACACCAAGAAAGATAATTAAGACGGTGAATGTATGTGAAGAAAGAGTCAAGTATATTTCAACTGTTTATAAATCCATAAACCTAAATAATTAATTATTTAAATCCTCAAAGTAATTAATGTCATTATTATGATAACACATCTGAACAGTGTAGGCACTGTGTATGTTTACAATATGAGTATCTCAAAGAGCTCACAACTAAAATCAACTTAATATATAACGTTAGAGAAAATAACTTATTTGCATGGTATATTTTTGCCACATTGAATGAATGATATTGTGGTGGGTAGACCTTGGCTGGCTGCCAGACCCCCGCCCAGCTACTCTCTCACTCCCCATCCTCAAGAAGACAGAGGCAGAAAATAAGATGAAAAGTCTTACGGCTGGAGCTAAAGACAATGAGATCGTTTACCGGTTACTGCTATGAGCAAAACAGACACAACTAGAGGAAGATTAATTTAATTTAAAGTAGAATAAGATAGTGAGACACAGAGACAAAACTCAAAACATTTTCCCCTCGCCCATCTCTTCTTCCCAGGCTCAACTATACTCCTTCATTCCTGACACCTCTACCTCTGCCCTTTATCCCCCCAGCAGCATAAGGAGATGGAGAATGGGGCATTACAGTCAGTTTGTAACACTTCCATCTGAGCTCGTCCTTTCACCTCACGCTGTTCTCTTGCTTCAGTGTGGGGTCCCTCCAACAAGGTAGTCTTTTACGAACTTATCCAACATGGGTACTTCCCACAGGCTGCAGTTCTTCAGAAACTGCTCCAGTAGTTTCCACTCCCTTTCCACTGAGTGAATTGTTTCAGGAATGGGCTGCTTCAGCATGGAACCTTTCCACTGAGGCAGTCCTTCAGGGATGGACTGCCACAACGTGGGTCCCCCACGAGACACAGGAACTGCCATAAAACCCACTCCTGCACGGGCTCCTCTCCACAGGCTCCAGCTCCTGCTGGGAGCCTGGTCCAGTGTGGGGTCCTCTATAGTCTGCAGTGTGGATATCTACTCCAGTGTGGTCCTCCATGAGCTGCAGGTGGACAACCTGCTCTGTCATGGTCTTGTCCGTAAGTTGCAGGGGAATCTCTGCTTTGGCACCGTGAATGCCTCCCCCTCTCCTTCTTCTCTCATGTTGGTGTCTGCAGGGCTGTTTCTCTCTTTTTTTCTCATGTATCGCTCACACCTGCTGCACAGAAATTTTTACACTTTCTTACATATGTTTTCACAGAGGCACCGTCATCTTGGCTGATGGACTCAGTTGTGTCCTGTGGTGGGTACATTGGAGCCAGCTAGAACTGGTTGTGTCCAGCCCAGGGCTGCCCCTGGCCTCTCCCCACAAAGGCCACCCCTAAAGCTCCCCCTCCTACCACAACATTACCATGTAAACCCAATAAAGCAATATTTTTCAGCTGACCCTCAGATTTTTCATTCATCATACCAATATTTATTGATAAACTTAATTGATATTATTTTTACAGTAAAGCTAGATATAGCCTTCTTTTCTCATATTTTTCAAATTTTCAGCATCAGTCTAAGGATTTGATCTTTTTTCTTTCTTAATCTGTAAGTAGTATTAAAGATAAAATATAGGATGTAGCATTTAAAATGAAGATGAATACATAATTGGAATACAGAAGATTGAAGGTGTAGAGTTTCCTACTGAATTCCTTGATAATATTCATCATCATCAGGAATTCATTATAATGAAAAAACAGTAGCAGAGAGAAAGGAGATGAACCTGACAAGAAGCATTTTCAAGATCAGAAAGATGAAGTCTTTTTGCATGCTGAGAGTCAATCAATCAATTAGTCTATCTCTCTGCTAACACTGGGGGAAGGTTTTATCTACCCTAATACAGACATTTGAAAGTAAGACAGCTCTGACCTAATCATGATAGGAATGTCCACAGACCAAAATACAGGATAGGGACAGAATCCTAATGATGAGGTCAAATTACACACACTGATGTCTACACCACTCAGGCAGTGTCTACAGCAGTCACTGTAGACCATCTCAGGACAAACGGGCTGTATCTGTACTGTGTGATGTACGTCCCAGCATCTGCTCAGGGTCCACAAGGCATAAGCGCAGCCCTAAGATAAAATTATTTTTTTGTGGTTTCTTTTTTTTTTTTCTCCATAATGGATTAAGTACTCTGAGGGCTCTTCTGTAGCCAGCTAAAAGAATGTATTTCCAGTGCAAAACTCTAAGTGTCTGTTTTTGTTTCTCTGGTATGTGGAATGAAAGAATGTGGGATATATGAAAGTATAAAATCTATTGAATATTTGACTTAGTACATATTAACTCAATAGTAGAAGATGATGGAAGCTGAATCTAATTTAATCTCATTCACACTTCATTTTAGGAGGAGCCCCAGGAATTACTTACTCTAGTGCCATTCCTGTGTTCAGCCTCTACCTTCAATGGGGATGCTTTCCAAACTCCTTGGCAGAACCAAGGAGTGCTTGGTAAGAACGCTAACCTACCAAATATGCTCTGACAATGTAATATATGTGTGTGCAATATACAAATAAAAAAATATTTCTTTCATGTGTACTTACATTTATATATGTAACATTTCTCTGCAAATTAGGGATTGCTGATGAACATGTTTAGAAGACTGACAGGTCATGCCAGTTTTGAACTTCAAAGTGAAATTTTGTTAGACTTGCCTTCATTAAAAACACACTTTGTGCTAACAGGTGGTTTGTGGACATTATCAGTACACATATACAAAACTATTAGTCCTTAGCAATAATATCCCAGATTAGCTGTGAGTATACAATATCCCTCAGTATGCGCTCTCCCAAGGCTGCGGTTTCCTTCAGGGCATATCCATCTGCTGTAGAGTGGATATCAGCTCCACCGTGGTCCTCCATGGGCTGCAGTGGGACAACCTGCTTTGCCATCGTCTTCTCCATGAGCTGTAGGGGAATCTCTGCTGTGGCACCTGGAGCACCTCCTCCCCCTCCTTCTTTGCTGACCTTGGTGTCTGGGGTGCTGTTTCACATTTTTCTCTGTCCTCTCTCACAGCTGCTGTATAGTGTTTTTTACCCTTGAATATGTTATCACAGAGGAGCTTCAAGCATCACTGATTGTTTCACTTTTGGCCAGCTACAGGTCCCTCTTGAAGCCAGCTGGAACTGACTGTCTGACATGGGGACAGCTGCTGGTGTCTTCTCACAGAACCCACCCCTGCAGCCCCCCTCACCACCAAAACCTTGCCACGTAAACCCACCAGTTTATTACACCAATATGTAAGGTGCAAAAATCTCAGATCATATTTCTTTCTGGCTACAAAAATGCAGTATTTTTTTTTTTTGTCTTTGGGAAGAATAAACTGAGTAAGTCAGCTAATCTCGCTGTGCCACAACATGTAAATAAAGAGGTACTACCTCTCTATTGGTAAGTCAGGAAGCAAATGCATTCAATACGTAACTTAGGTAATGCATTTAACCATGGTGGAAGAAAAGGGTCCTTTAAAATAGTGAAATTAAGTTTAGAGCAATTTTTTTTTATCATAGGTAGAATACTTTAATTTGGGGTCTAATAGAATTAGTGACAATTTTCGTGGGGGAGTTCATCATGCATATTGAAAGTTTTCTCCTGTTTCTGAAACTATAAGACATAAACTCTCCAAACACAGGGGGAGAAAAATAACTTTTTTTTTTCCTCATTGAGATAGCTAAAATAATAAGATTTCAAATGAACTCAGATTTATTTTGAATCTCTGTCAATGGGTTACAACTTTATGATCCTCAAAAAGATATTGTATTAATTTCATTAAGAGACTGTAAAAGCCTCAGCTAATCAGAATGAACTTATTCTAACAAAGGTATCATTTGAAGAGTGAAGTAGATTGATATAGTTAAATAATCTCTTTTCAAACTAATGATCTGTGTATGATGAATTTTGTGATTAAAACTCTTGATACAAAATATGAAAATATTTTATTTCTCTTCTTACATTTCTAATATATATTTTATAATTTTCCTTAGTTTTTTATTGGATATCATTCCATTCCCTGTTAAAATATGTTTCCACAGGCAACTTATTACAGGAATACATAAAAACTATCATTAATAAACTCTTGCTTTATGAAATTGTCCTATTAGTATACTGAAACAGAAGAGAATCACAGAATGGTTTGGGTTGGAAGGGACCTTAAAGATCATAGAGTTCCAAGCCCCTGCCAAGGGCAGGGACACCTTCCACTAGATCAGTGGACAAAAAATGTATTCATTGCTACCGATTATTTAAAATTCATTAATGTTTAGGAAACAACAGCACAATACAACAACAACAACAAAAAGAAAGTTATTTTATCCCAATACAACTGTGAGTTTTAATCTGTGGCTTATCAATTAAATGTGGGTTATTTGGTTATTTGTATTTCCTATCATGATACAATAATAAATGTGTGCATGCAAAGTAATGAAAGTCATTTATTAACACTACATTGCCTCAAATGAAGGTTCTGTGATTAGCGTTGGCTAGAGGTATAATGTTCATCTAAGAAAGGTTAGCATAACTGATTCTTATTCCCAGGCTATATTAATAAATTATGGATCAGCAAAAAAAAATTAATTATATTAATTACTGACGAATGATTACTGAAAATCACTGGGTAACCTCTCTGAAATTGCAATATAATTATATTTTAATTGCAGTATACTTCTTTAAGAATAACATTTTAGAGAGGAAAAAATGTCAAGTACAGGACATATTGCATAAGCCTATCAAGAAGAGTCTAAACCCATTGAAAATTCTGTCCTTGTGAAACATTCAAGATGGAGATAAAACTTTCTCAGATGCACCTCAAAAAAGAAACCAAAGTTAACAGAGATAATTGAAATTTAAAATCAGTTTATTTGGAGTAAATGGTTTGCTTCTGGTGATTTTTAATTAATCAAATGAAAGGTGAGACTTCAGTTCTTCCCCTGCCATATGATATCAATTCTTGTGTAAGATTATGCTTTGCAGTATGAACACACTTACTACATGAGATAGAAGATAAAGAAAAAAAGGGTCATCAAAGCAGTGTGATGCCAGGGTCACATATTTATACTTACCTCTTTTAAAAATGCAACATTTTTGTGTACTAATTGTGAGGATATGCAGGCAAATGACTGGACTCTGGCCTGAGTTTTAACTAAGAGAACAGACCATGAGAAACAGTTGAACCTGACATGAGAAAAGGCTGCACATGATGAATAACAGAGTGAGAATCTCATATAAGTTATAGATAGCTCCATGAGGGGTGGCCAAATCACACAGGCTGTTCAGGTGGAGGTATTCAAGAGATGACCAAATTTCAAAGGGAGCACCGGGGGGCTTTCTGGGAGGAGAAACTCAGGTAACCCCATTGGTGATACCATGCAAGACTGAAAATACCTTGGTAACGGTATCAGAAATACCAAATCTGGGTATGGATATAGGGAAACTGGGACCAGTGGCGAAATGTAAGTTTGGGCGGATTGTTTATTTGGGAGGTAGCAAGGGTAAGAAAGGGGAAGGTTCAAGGTATATAGGTGAAGAACAAGCATGGGAAAACAGAGAGAAGAGGGACAAAAACCAGCTGGTCAACCAAGAGCAAGAACATTTATCCGATTGAGTCCTGCCCCTGATCACTGCAGTCTATCCTATCTTCTTAGTAAATCATATTGCCAACTGGATTTTTTTTGCAATCTCACTCTTCACTCTATGTACGTGTGTGATGAGAGGTTTAGTGGCTGGCAGTTGGAGATACTGACTACTCAGAGCAGCCAGCTGCTCTGAGTATGTGTAATTTGTCACCAAATGTCAAGCTGGACCAGCCAATGATCAGGAGACATACATTTGGAAAAACACAGCCCTTCAGCCAATGGCTGTATAAGGGATCTGTGATCTGGGCATGGACATTAAGCAGACTTTAATGTCATGCTAATATTTAAGGGATCTGTGACTGTGGTGTGCCTGTAAATCTAGATAATTTGGGTTGAAGGAAAGTGTACATCCACAAGTGAACCTTGACACTGATCCACTGCAAAAAGGAACCACCCTGTGCTGCCTGTGCTCATATTTACGTGAGAGCTGTTGGTGTTTGTGTGGGTGCTGTTAAACCAATGCTCTGTGGCAAGCCGTGTTAATATCCTCTGTGTGTGTGTGTGTGCACATGTTTGGGTACCTGCCTCTGCAGCGTAGGTTCCACCTTGCTGCTTGGCAGACCTGCAAACAGACCCAACAGCATCCTACATATCAGAGTGCACTGGATTTGGCTCTAACAGACTAGGAAGGAAAAAACTGGGTTCTGAATTTCACTGGATTTGGCGGCTCCTTAACAAAAATCCTCTTTCTTATGTAAAGTTATCCAATTTTGAATCATTAGTTTAGTAACTAAAAAGAGAAGGCATTCAGTTCCGGCCTTGATTTTGGTATAGTTAGGTGCATGTGTGTATACACAGAGATATAGGCAAATTAAGTCAGAATTTTTAAAATAAAATTTATTACTTGATGAGACATTCTTGAAAAGTTTCCTGCAAATTTTCCTTGTCATATCCATCACAAATTCCCAAACATCCAACAGCTTATTATAAAATTCTATAACTTAACTTGTAATATTTTCATTCACATTTTCTCATATGTTCAGCACAGTACGAGTTGCCAAAGAAAGCTTATCAAGTTGCATTCTACTGTGAATTAAAAGGAGAAATCTGAATCTGTATTATTAAAATGGTCATCTATTTTTATCCAATTTCCTCACCATCTGATAACTATGACTTGCTGCTTTATTCATTCTTGAAACATGATCAGAAGATACTGTTAACGGATATTATACCAGATATGATATATGGAAAAAAAAAAAACACCAAAATTCAAGAGCTGAAAGCAGAGGAAAGGGGCAGTGGAAAGTTATGATCTTTTTATAGAGGTTACTTTCATTACAGATAATGAAAGAGGAAACTATAAACCTGAAACTCTTATTTTAAGAATACTGCACTTCCCCCTTAAATGTTTGCAAAATGATATCGGTATTTGAAATATTATTATGGGAGCATGAGGAAAGAACCTAGCTTATTCACTGATTCTGATTTTAATGTTGTCTTGAAAACGTATCTATCATACTTTATAATTATCAATACCCATTTCTTCATTTCTATAATCTAACTTCTATAATTTATACAATAAAACAAATTATTTCAGGGAATTTTAATTCTATTGTTGTGCATACCCTAATACTCATTAAAAACGAACACTTGGGTTAATTCCTGTTACATACATATATTCAGTATCCTGTAATTGGTTAGAATGTTAACATCCTTTAAAGTGGATTCCATATAACCTATGGAGTGATGCAGATAATTTTACTGTTTATTTTCTTTATTTTCTCTCTTTTACAGCAGCATGTTGAATTTTTGTCTTCTATGAGAGTAAAGAGCTGCCAAAAAAAAAGTATTTGCTTGGTGCTGGTACTACAAAAGGCTTTAAAGTAAGAAGGAAATTTGTGCTTTTATTTACCCCTTTTTTATGTCATTTTGTTGGTAATTTTCTGCATAATTTTGGGACAAGACATATTGTTAAAGAGGATGAATACTTTGGAAATAATATTCACCATGAATACTTTAGTTGTGCTCTAATTTGTAAAATATCAAATAAATCCTTCATGATTGAAGAGGAATTGCACTAAAAATATAGTTAAAAATAATGAGTTATTTTATGAAAAATCTCTGGAAAGTCAAGAAAAAAAGTGACTCAGAGATAGAACTGGTTAAATATTGAAAAAATAAAAATTAAAAGATTGTTATGATTATATATTTTCACTGCAACTGAATTTAAGATCCTCTCTCTTTGCTTTCCCAAAGTATATAATGAATTAGTATTTTATTATTATTATTTAATGGGCAGGAAAGTTCACAGAAGCAGACATTTCAAGCGATTGCTCTTCTGAATCTGAATTTGCTTATTCTGGAAACCAGAATTTAAGAATTTTGATCCTCATAGTAGCAGAAAGAAATATAACTTAAGACATTCATGTTCTATCGAATAAACAAAGCTCTGTGTATCACTACCCAGTAACAGAACCTATGAACTCTACTTATCTGTTTTTCTAAGATAGATGGGCTAAGAAATAGATTTTGAGCATATCTTTAAAAAAGATGGATTATATACTAGACATGCTTGACTATGTACTACTATTTTCTCTTCTTGAACATCTTTCATTAAGACAGGAAGATGTTTGCTAGTTTTTACCTACATAAAGTTATCACCCCATGCAATATGGTCAGTCCCTTCGGATAAAATTTAGAGTGAGGATTGTTTTCCTTATTTATGTCATTTCTGATACTTACTTGAGAGGAAAGACAACATCTGGAAATATTCCTTCACTGTTACTGTCACCATGTGACATTATTATTGTTTCCACTTACATAATATTTCAATACAGAAATATTACATGGGTAAATTCTTACAAAAATAATTTAATTGTCTTGGTCAGACATTGTCCTGTCTGCATTATTAAAAAGAAATGAGATATATATTACTAGTTAGTGCAGATCATTATTTTTCCAAAGAAAAAAACGATAGATAGTCTGCTATTTGAGTCATCCTCTCAGTCTAGGGCTGTAATAATTCACATTATTTAGGTTAAGTATTTATACAGATGAGTATTTCAAAAAAAGTGTCTGGGGTTGCATATCTTTCCCAAGTAATGATAGAGACAGAGCTAGTTTAAACTAGAAATTGGCATTATTTGCCTAAATGTAGTCACCTCACAGCATTTAAGGTGCTGTCAGGTATATTTCTGCTATTACAAATGACTGCAAGTCTCTTTTAAGACCTGTATCATTCATTACAGCCCCATGTAGTCCTACTCCTAATAGATTCTTTCTGATATGAGGGGGTCAAAACTGCACACAGTTTTCAAGAACTGCAAGCCATGACTAGATTTGCCTAGAGGCAGATAGGAAAAAATGAGAAGAATTCATAAGAAAGATTAATTCTCTTAGAGAAAGAAATACTGGAACACACTACAGAGCTGAAATGAGGAAGATGTTTAATTGTATTTTAGACATTGAGAACTTCACATTTAGGACTCAATTCCATCACTTTCCAGACCACTGTTGTCATTTAAGATGCCATAGCGTATTGAGAACATCTTTACAAATCTGGGAATGTGACAAAGAAACTGTAAGTGACTGAGATCTGGCACAGCAGTGAGAGCCATTCAGGATATACTCAGGCATCTCATATGGCATTAAACACTACTGAGCAGGCAACTGAGCTACTGCTGAGGGTGAGGCTAAGCTGCAGATTCAGACATCTAGCTTCCAGTATTTACAGTGTAGGTGCTTGTAAGAGATCTAGCTCTTACAGAGCTATCTAAAGTACACAGATAGTAAATGGGGGTCTGGAGATCTAGGTATCCGATATCAGACTACACCGTTGTATCTGGTCTGTTGAATAAATCTTTTGGTACCTTAACTGTAGCGATTGGATTGTCACTGGCTAAATACAAGTTAAATACCTAGCTGTCATGTAAAAACATTTTGTTCAATTTAGCTGTCCACAAATAGCAGATTAAGTGCAAGCTGAGATATATTAGGTGATCGAAGATATCCACTGACAGGGCCCTGGGGGCATCACGAGGCCTCAACATCGCTGCCCAGCCCCTTTGGAGTCCCCCCACCCTGCCCAAGGCCAAGGACCCCATTTCGCCCCCCTGGGACTGTCAGCCTTTGCCCCAGAAGCAGGTCCAGTCTCCAGCTCTCCACAGCCCTGCCTTGCCCAGCCATGGTCCCTGACGAGCCAGGCCCACCCACGTCCTCAGCCCCAGGGAGGTGCCCAATGCCCAGGGCTGAGGCTGCCCCAGTGCCCCCTGGCTGTCCTATTTCTGGCTGGGGCAGCGGGATGGGCTCTAGATGTCAGGTCCCACACTGTCATCCCAGGGAGCCCCCATCACTCCTGGCATCAGGAGCCTAAGGAACCTCTGTCCTCCCTGCTCCCTGGATGTACTCTGAGCAGGCAGTTGGAATAGAGAGCCTGCAGGAGACCACAATCCTCTAAAGCAGGTCCTGGAGGACAGGTAAGATACGATCACACACTTAGAATGTCGCTTAATCTTGTGGGCAACATCTGTTGCCACGTTCTGGGCAGCAGTATCCCACCCTCCACAAGGACCTGTCATTCTGACTCAATCTCTGGTCTTTGTGGATAGGCATTTCCTGAGGGTGCTTTATCAGTGCTTTAAGAGTAACACAAGCTCTTCCAGACCTTTTCTGCTAAGATCTACCATAAGCGAAGGTAATCATATGTACAAGTGATTTGACAGAGCAGGTAAGACAACTTCCCAAAGTTCCTCAACTTCACACAAGACTCCTCTCAATTTTTATTTTTTTTTTCTACATAGGTATATAAGTTGAATTTGATGTTAGCTGTAAGGTTGCATATAGCCATACTAACTCAACTGAGTCCTGTTGGTCATAGGAACTACTGATTTTTAACCAAAGAGGACTAATAGGACACCTAGGGATGGACTGAATTTTTGCCTCTAGAGGATAGTGTGCAAATAAATGTAATAATCTTTGTGAGTCCTACTAAGGAGAAACTCAGTAATAAAAGTGCATGCAATGATATATGTAAAAAAGCCATTTTTCTTTCTTCCTGTTAATCAAAGGCTTCTGAACATGACACTACATTGCTTTGGTGTCAATCGTATGAAGCATTATGAAGTACGTCATCATGAAATAAGTGTTATTCAAGGCTTAATCACATTACTCTGTAAATTCTTTGTATTTCTCTCTGCACTGATAAAATGAGATAACCTTGGAGATTTTCCTCAGCTTGCATGCTATTTAAACAGTGAACAGAACCAGTTGTTGCACACCTGTTTCAAAGGAACCCTTGGGTTGCTTAATTTGACATGAGCAAACAATAAAAACCTAACTTATAAACCTGCCAGACTGTCACAGAGGACATGGGGAAGATTCATAAGGCCAACAATAGTGACAGAGAAAAACAGAAGTTCAGAAAATAGTCCGAGAATTGTAGAATCTAGTGGAAGTGACAGAAAGAATGAAATTATCAGAAACTTCTTTCCTAGATCCATTCGGAGGAAGTACATTTTATTGAACTATTTCAATAACTTGATTGATGACTTCATTGTGATTTGGAACAATCTACAAAAATTTCAGCTGGCCTCAAAATGGAATAGAGCTTTGTTTGAAAGACCTGAAGTCTTGTGGTCCCTGGTTGTGGCATAGCTGACATACCGGTCTGATTTATGTTCATGTTCTAACAGACCTTCAGCAAAGAAATGTGGAAGAAGCTCAGGATAGTAATCCAGGCTTTTTTTTTTCAGTCTATAGAGACACTACCACTGTAAAGCAAACCATCCTTTTAAGGTTTCCATCACTTTGCTGAAAGAAGAGGGAAATAGCCTCTGTACAGCTCTTTTTAGATCACACAGTTCAGATTCTTCACCTGTGAATTCTTATCAGTTTATGGGGTCTCATGGAGACATTAACAACGAGAAACCAATATGCATAACATGAGGATATTCAGGCAATTCTCTAAGACAGAAGAATCGAAATTCAATGCAACTTTTACCATGCTGTCAGAAAATCTGAAATTATCTTTTGTTTCCTAATTCAATGACGACTTCCTCATTCAAAGACCTAGCCAACTGCTTTCCATTAATTTCTTTGATTTAAAGGAAACATTAAATGATTTGTGTTGTTCCAAAAGTGAACTATCTGCAGATATGCATTTATCTACAACACCATTCAGAATACTTAGGGAATAGGGTGGAGGAAAAACAGATCATTATAATTACTAGAGACAATAAAACACAAAAAATGTTCTCCTACTGTGGTTAAAGAATTGTCTGTGAAGTAAAGGAGTATGATGCAGACTGAATTTGCTTTCACTGGTACTGTTGCTCAGTTTCAAAAAAGAGGGGTGGGATTCATCATTAGATTAAATCATAAACTGAGAAATTGGACTAACTGGCAACTAACAGAATCAGCATTAATTCTTCTGTCTGTACAGCATTAAGCTCTTACAATTAATGCTGTGGAATTTTAATCTTGAGTTCAGTCCCAATTAACAAAAAATTAAATGTCTTTAGAAGACCAGTTTTGTCTTCCATAATACTGAGCTTTTTGCCATTTTGCTTGTTATTTCAAATTAATTCTTCTGTCTGGATCATCATCATTTTTACTGCTCTGTTTAGTAAAGTTTTCTTGTTGCTATGTATTATTTGCATAGCATGAATGGTGCAATAGATGCTTAGCAGACAGATTTGAGGATGAGAACACTGCTTGAAAAGCCATATATTTAAACATGCATGTAAATAATGAAGAAGGAAATCAGGAGAAAATGAACAGTTGCAAGTACATGGTAAAGTCAAGTATTCACTATTTTAACATCATTTTTTTAATCTTCAGGTTGAATAATAGATTTCTAATAGCAGTTCAAATAACAAGGAGATACTCAAGCATTAAGATGTAAACCATCTAACTTGGAAGCTGATCCTTCTAATAAACATAATCATCATTGTTTTCTTTAATGTTCTGTAAGAGTTTCCATTAAAGATGATTGAGTAGTATGCTTTATCTAAAGGTTATACAATGTTTTTCTTCATCTTGGCCAGGGTACTTCTTGCATAAATTATGATGATCAATAGTAAACTTAAGCGATTTACAACTGTGGTGTCACATGCTTGAGAAGAGAACATATGGACAGTATGTTCAGATGTACCAGAGGTTTCACTTCTGTGTTCAAGCTCAGTTTCTGCCTCATTTTTCATTGCATTTCCCAGATACTGGCTCTAACCTGCAGCAGCAAGATTGGTCTACAACGGAGTCCTGTTGTTGATGCTCAAGAATGACAACTGTGGGCCTAGAAGAGTGCGGGCTGATATCCATTTTAATTATATTCATACCTTCCTGTAGTGCCTATGCTTCTTCCTAGATATTAGAAAACAAACTCCTCTTAGTTCTCAATTTAAGTGGCAAAACCAAATAACTTTTTATGCAAAGTTCTCTTTACAAAAGTTAATACTGTTAAGTTTTTGTTTTAGTGACACAGGAAGAAAAAAAGGCTGTATTAAATCCAGCATTCAATCCAAAACTCATACGGAGTTCAAAAGATCAATAACCCCCCTAGAGTTTTAAGTAGTAAGTGGGAGAACCACTTCTGTTCACCATTCATTACCTTCCATTACTCTTTCTGACACACTTGTGCAGATCAGTCTGAATGAAACTACTTGTTGTCAGGGGCAAAAAAATTGTTTATGTGGAACTAGACCAGAATATTTAAAACTTGAGACAGCAAAATCTTATTGTTATTTAAACAACACTAAGTTAGGGCAGACTTTAATGACATGGATTAGTTCAGGATTGGGTAGAATTCAGGGTGAATATTAATTTCAAAAAATCAATATATTAGGTGTCAGTAATTAAAGTAAAATTATTACCTCCTAAACTCCTAATGACAACTCATATGGAAAATAAATGCATTAGGTGAAAATAAATAAATCATTACTCGAACAGAGGACTACCGTTGTAAAAAGGGTTATACATCTGTTGCACACCAGAGTCTTACCACATGCCAGTCAGGCCAGCTGATTAAGGAAATATTTTCATCTACTACATAGCTGATCCTAAAAGTTTTCCCAACAGTGAAGGTGAATAGATATGCCAATTTACTGATACCACTTTAGGGAACAATTAGAATGATACACTATATCACCTATGTTGCAACTTTTTTATTGGCAAACACAGGATATGTTAATTTAACTATGTGTCTAGTGAAAATAAGCTAAGTTAAAATTAGGCAGGTGTTGATCAGCTCTTACATGCCACTGCAGCACATAGCTAGTTTTGGAGTTGTTTTGTATCTTCTGTTCTTGTTCCTTGATGATGTTAGGCTAGAAACCTTCTTCTCTATTGTTTTCTTTTATCCTCTCTTTTACCTCATTAGCAATTCTTTATAAAATGTAAGAACTTGCATCTTGTATGCAATCATCACAATTAACGTGGTCAGTGGACTTTCACTTAACACTCTTTCCAAGTTGATATGGTCTCAGAACTGCCTCAATCTAGTTTTTTATCAGTAAATTAGGATAAACATAAATAATATATTCTTTAATATGGGGTCATCTATTCATCAGTCCCCCCTTTGTCAATTTATCTGGCCAGATATTTTTTTATTATTATTTTTGTGGTGGTGAAAACCTTCAATGTTATCTGAATGATAATGTTTCCACGGACTCGCTCAACAATGTTTGCAATTTGTCATGTGATCTTAGAACTTCTGTGAATATCTCTCTTTACTTATGACATCTGATTTTTAGTGAGCCTTTTCTTAACCTGTTTACTTCAGGAACTGCTAACATCCCTCAATAACTCTGAAGTTAGGCATATACCTTTATGTTGTTATTTAAAACTTGGAATAATCAATAGAGACAGACAACTTTAGACTGAGATTCATCTCTAGCTGATACTTACCCCATGAAGATACCAATTTTCTTCCATATTAGAAATTTTTATGGGAACAAATGTTGATATTTCATTGTTAATTGCTAGAAATATCAAAACAAGACTTTAGCTGTTTTAAATAAAATCTGTATTTCCAGAGTACATAGGCATAAAAAGACTTTACCTATGTTGTTTAATATGGGATCAGATCATAATACACTTTTCGTGCAACTAGATGTGCCTCTACTTGTGTGTGCATATGCTCACAGGCATATATACAACAAATATAAAATATTACATATAAATATA
>VZSZ01010404.1:43967-80144 GCA_013398815.1 Ibidorhyncha struthersii
AAAAGGCTTTATCGTATAAAGGACATTGCAGCTTTCTCCTACACTGTGTTTTCCACACTCATCCCAAGGTGCCACTTACCTCTCTCTGAGAGCTTGGGAAAGTCATTCTCTGCTGGGGGCTACCATGCAAATAAAGAATCCTGTTTCAGTGTACACTTTCTTTTCTGTTTTGGGTTGTGGTTTTGTTTTGTTTTGTTTTTTCTTTTTTTTTGTGTGTGGTGTTTTGTTTAGTAATAAATACATGCACAGAGACTAATAAAACTTAAAAGAAAAAAAGTAATTACTGGTGGTTATGAAGTTCTAGTGCAAATGGACACCATTGTCCCTGAGGTAAGAGCTTTCCTTCAACACGCTATTAAAACTAATGAGTATGTCTAAAACAGCAGATAAAAAAGGCCAAGGAAAAAGGATGAACATCAAAACCCTGATTGATCATACTACTTAGTTATTAGCTTTCTCTCTGACCCTGTTTTGGAACACGAGAAGTCACTCATTTCGAGAAAAATCTAAATTTTTCTAAAAATGCGTCTTCCCTTAAGGAATATGGTATAAATATGCCTGATTAAGTAACAGATCAATTTCTGACCTTCTTTTATATAGCAGGCTTATTTAATGGGACCCTTACACTTACTGCCACTGCCAAAATTGCTGATGTTGCCTTACTGCAAACTCAATTCCCACATTCTCTGTTTCTTCTTCCAAGATACTCTGGGAAATGATAGCTCTGCAGAAGAGGTGTGCCAGTGCCAAAGACACATCTTCAGTGGAAGAAATGCTTACAGGTATTCTGCAGGCAACAGCTGAATACAGGAGGGAAAATCATCTAGACTGCCATTGTTTAGGATACTTTCTGCACAACTAAACAGGAATGTCATGCAACATAATTTTATGCTCATTGGACAAATTCCTATCCTACCAGTACATTTTGATAAACAGCTAAAAATTACTATGATCTCTTCTGCCCTGTAAACTCAGACACTTAGGATTGTTGGATATCTTACCAAAAATTTTGCTCCTTCCAAACAGCCTAAATGGGAATATTCCCAGAGGGTTTCATGGTGTTGTGATGACTGCTGATCCACGTTCAATCTACTACTCAATATATTACATTAAAATGTTCTAAGGAAGCATTGTTTGTTTCTGTCTCTCTTTGCTTGCTTGCTTGCTTTGTAATGTTTTTTGAATATTTAGTTGCAGTGGCCCAGACCCAGCAATTAATTAGTAACCTAATTTTTCTTTAAGTTCTTAGTTTCCCATTGAAATATTAATTGGACTTGGGCCAAAAAGTCTTAATCACCTCAGTCCAAAGGATGTTTTAATTTTTCCTTAATGTGTTTAAATATATTTATTTGCATGTGGATATAAATATCTCTATAAATACAAAGAAAGGGAGAGAAATATAGTTCTGCTGAAAATAAAAAAAAATCATCTTTATATAAATGCCATAATTTAAATAAAATTCGAATTTTTTTAGCTTTTCTAGATTAAACATAAATAATCAATACACCATCAGAAATGGTTATCCTTCCAAAAGGATATAAATTATTTTTAGAGATTTAGTAAGACAATTTTGAGCTTTCAAATACCGCTTGTTTCTGCACTATTTTGAAAGAAAAAGGGCTATTCAACTTTTGGAAGAAATAAAAAGAATATTATTACTCAGTAAAATCAATCTTAGATTTAATTCTTTTATCTTTTTTTATATAATTACTTAATCTAGAATGTGAATGTGTTGCTCATAAAAGTGGCTTGCTGTTTTTCAATGAGAAGGTGGCTGTTATAAGCCTTCCATGTAAGAAGAAAAGGCAAAATGTATTTAAAATCTTCAGTTGAGAACCTTTCTATATTCAGTTCACTAGATTGATAGATTGATAGACAAATAGGTTTTCTGAAGGTATGATCTATTATGTTACTAGCTCATAAGATCATAAAAGCACATCTGCTTTTTTGAAAACTACTAATCTCAAGCGGAAGGCTATGCCCCTGTGCATTTGTAGATGTACAGAGACATACTCCAAACGGCTTATGAAGCTATGGTCTGTCAGAGTACCTGAAAAATTGACATGAGATAAAATCTTCCTTCTTTTTTTCCCCCTGTAAGTCAACCAAATTTGACCTATTGCTGGAGACACAAATAAAGAACATCTAGATAAAGTAATGACTAACTGAGATAAGGAAATAGGAAAAGAGAAGCTTTAGTCCAGCTATGACTTCCAGCTGTGTCTATGGTAGAATTTATGGAAAGTTTCAGAAAACAAAGCATACTAGAGAATAACATCTGGTGTACTAGAAGATGGCAAAATCCTGACAAGTGCTTCAAATCAATCTATTTTTTATGGCAAAATTTGAAGAGGTAAGTTCTCTTCAGACAATTTCAATGCAATAATGTTTAAGCACTGGTAAACTGGTAAATATTACCTGTAATATTACAATTCTGCCTGGCCTATAAAAGTAAACTGTCTTTTTTTCTTCTACCCAAGCAGAGACATAGTGAAATGTATCCTGTAGAAGAGGTAATGCCATAGTCATGGGGTAGAATTCTAAAGCTCCAGCAATTTATCAAATGTTCAGGGAACTTCAGCACATAAATAATTTAATAGATCAAAGAATAATAATAAAAAAAATATTATAAAACATGTCAGTATTTTCAAACTTGTATATTCAGATTTAACTCCCTATATCTTGATTACGTACTTAAGTAAGGACCTAGACCACAAAAAAACTAAACCTATAAAAGTACTCAGCTGAAGCTAAAGGGGTTTGGGACTTCTAAAATGTTAATTGTACATAACTTTCATTGAATCCAATAGGAGTGGCTTAATAACTCTGAAAGTCAAGCTATTTAACTAATTAAACGTGTATTTATTTTTTTGACTTTCAATTACTAATGACATTTAGAATTTTCAAAATTAATATTTTATCTTTTCTATGTATTTCTGTTGCTCTCCTGCTTTTCTTCCATTCCCATGTTTTACATAGTTGTTTATTTGCTTACATGCTTTACAGACATGCATATAATAAAACAACCAGGCACCCCATCAATATAATTTTATTTCCTTATATTGAAAGTTGTGGTACGCAAATGAAAGTAAAATGCGTAGGAATTGAAATACTACTAACACAATAAGGAAGATGTTCTTTTATTAGATGAGAGAATGTAAAATCTGACTGGGTGATTAATGCTGTCTTCAGAAAGAGGCTATAGAAAGTTGAGTGCTACACTCCGTATCTTAAATGTTTTGGGGTTTGAGATTATTTGGATGAACTCATCAAACATAAGGGAAAATCTCTTAGCAGTAGTAGTATGTTTTCTTAACAATCATCAATAGTGCAATTGGAAAAGTACTTCCAGCAATATGTAAAACTCCTTTGTAAAGGTGCCTGCAAAATTATTTCCATTAGAATTATATATTTATTTTCTCATTGAATTAAGTTTTTAACTTTTGTAATTTTCCAGTGTTTTTCAAGTAATTAAGTTTCCTTCATTACGCATAAGGCCAAACACTATACTGTCCAGTCTATGCAAAGGCAAATGCAGAGGTAGGTACATGAAAATAAAGTGATGGGTTGCATACACTAAAATATCACTTTCCTTCAATGACATTTTGATTTTCTTGAATCAGTAGACCATGAAAGTTCATTTTGACACACACTAGCTCAAGATAAAATCTCCTCCAGCTCTGTAATCATATCTTTTAGTGTTTAGGCTAAGACAGAGCTCACATTCTCATTCTATTTTGAAGACGAAAAAGCAATTTTGTGCTGAACCACAGGAGGTATAGTGAGGCCCAGGCATCAAACACTGTTGGACATAGGTGATTTGAATTCTTAGATGAGAAGATGCATGTGCAATACAAAAACATGTCCTAAAAAGATTGAAAATGGAAGAAAACTGCTTGAGCTTGAGTACATAATCAGAAACCCACTGAAGTTTGTGAGATGCAGTATCAGCAGGGGGAAAAATAATTTACTTTTCCAGCTTTAGGATGGTTGGTGGAAAGGAACAGTTGTTGCTCCACAAAGATGGAAGGATAGTGAGAGGAAGAGTTGAGTTGCTTAAGTTAAGAGCATCAGAGAGGACATACTATCAGTAGAATATGAAAGAATTCAGATAAAATGAAGCCAGTCAATACTTTGATTTCTTCTTATCTCTTTTCTTTATTTTTTAATTTTAAAAAATGCACATAAAACTCTGCTTTCTACAACTACTTTCCTGCAGCAAAAGTTGTAATGAATAGTTGTAATGAAAAAAACCCACTACCAAAAAGAATAACAACAAAGAAAACTCTATGGTTATCAGCAAAAAAAAATAATCTTCACATTCTTTTCATTCCAAAATAAAACAAGTGTGTGTTTCCATTAAATGGGACTGTTGGATCAGGGGTTAATTATTCATGCTGAAACTTGAATTTAGTTTTGTCCTTAGCAAGGAAGTCAAGCGGAGTTCTGAACAACTAAGACTTCAGGATTTAACCTGTGATATTCAGTGCTTCCATTTACAAGTTAGAATGAGCCTTAAACAAATCCAACAGTTCATAGCACTTCATAATGCAGAATTGGGGCCTGACAATTAGGAAATATCCTAGCATTTCAGCTCATTGTAAAATAAATAGAACTAAATAATTCATATTACTGTAATTGAAGCTCTGTGTTCCATGCATTGGGGTGAAAAAAGTCAAGTTTTTTCAAAAGATTTTTGTAGTCTGGCATTATTCCTTCAGGGTATTTTAATAACTCAAGTTTTGCTTATTCCAGAAAGTGGAAAGCAAAAACAGTAGGTGAAAGTTAATCTCCAAAAAGTTAAATGGATCTACTGAAAGGTTCAGATCTTTTAACATTTATTGAAAAGTTGGGTATTCTTCTTGTGAGAAGTTCTAAACTTTACAGTGGTAGCCACCTAAGTTACTTTAGCCATCTAAATATTAGTCTGTAATAGTTGTCTGTCTCCCTTTCTACCACCAATTAAGAAAGATCAGTACATCTAGAAATTTTCTTTGTTCTCTTAACCCTTTGAATTAGACCAGACAGGTTGCTCGTCCATCTGTTTCTGGTGACTGCAGAAAGAGCCTGCATGATTAAATATCTTAAGTAGATATCTAGTTTTTAAAGAAGTAAAAGCTGTCTAAAAACTCATGGGAAATATGATGAATTCTTGCCTGATTCTGAGTTTGAAACAGTTTTACCACTCTGAGGTTCTGGACTTTTTCATTTACAAGAACAGTGTTGTGAATCTGCAGCTTCCATAGCTTTTAATACTATGAAGCACAAAACTCATGATTTACCTTTTCAATGTGCTAGGTAATTTTAGGTTTTATAAGTTGTTTCCAAAGTCTTTGCAGAGCAATAACATGAGTGCAAAGACTTAGTGTTTTCTGAATCGTGCTGTCCAATTTTGCTTCTCATCAGAAAACAGAAACCAAAAAAGAATACATAAAATGAATAACTGGTAAAATTAGAAAAGGATTGGAAAATACAGGTAACATCTAAGTTCTTGTGCTGACTTATCCATCATGGTCATGTCCTTATTGTTGAGTATGTATTAGGTGAGTTATGATCATTATTGTTTTGTTCTAAATGTCCAGAATAGCATTTTACAGATCTGGCCAGTTCCTTTTCCTTGGCCAGGCATCATAAATATAAAAGCAATGTCCTGCTGCCATGTAATTCAGTTAAAGAGAAGTTAATTGAGGGAAAGAAAGGACAAGATAAAGATATCGGGGACATAGTATGAGAGAACTGAGAACACAACCTCACATCTTTGAGACATCTCCACTCAGCTGCAGTTAAAATGAAAAATTATTCTCACTGATTCTTGAAGATGTGGATGTCAGGATGATCCAAAAATGAAGGAACATGTCAGCTTTCCTGTCTTCAGTCTTACAGGAATTTCTTACCTATTTCTTACCACTCTTCTTAGAAATGAGAAAAAGAATAATTGGAATTATTAGAATAATTCATTATAATGGTATCTTCTTCAGCAGTTATGCTGAATTTTGATTTGAATGCTTTTTTTCTCAAATTTACTTTTATCTGTGATTAGAATATTGACTTTCAATAACATCTAGATATTTGTATTCACAATAGATAGAAGCCTCTTGCAAAACAATTACTTCAAAACCACCAATCAAAACAATTTTTTTTTTGTCATTTATATACAAAACCCAAACACATTAAATCCATTTGAATTAAACAGGTGGTTGCATTATATTATTCATTGCAATACCCTTCTTCATTACTCATAAAACCCAATATCTGCAAACACATGACTCATCCCTTACTAAACATTTCCCCAAAATGGGCATCGTCCTTCTGTGCACGGTGGGGAAGGGAGACATCATAAAATTTTGGTCCAATGCAGCTGTTAAATTACACTGAAGTTCAGACTGCTGTTCCTTAACACTATCTCATCTTACACAAGAATCTGTGCCTTAGTATTCTAAAGACATATCAACCAGTAAGACTATCAGGACAAAAAATAACACTGAGAAGGTGTACTTTTGGCTTATGTCATTTATGATTCATTAAGATAAATTGTATAAAGTGCCACAGACAAGTAATAGAGAAGAGAACATCCTGCCCTAATACTGTAATTTCACTGCAGAACTTTTACAGTTCTAAAATGTTTCTAGACTACTGTGATTTACATCCTGATGATAAGCCATTTCTTACCTACTATTTTGCTGGGTCAATAGCAAAAGAATCAAAATAAGGTAGCTGTTCAGATTTATGCATTGAAAGAGAGGTGTTTTGGGCACTGCAAATAAGAGTCATCCCACCTAATTGAAGAACATGAAGAGCTCCTCTAGGACAGCTCATCATAATTTCGTCAGGACAAACAGAATCATCAGCTTAAAATGTAGCCTTGAGGACTAACAGGATGAACATTTCATTGCATCCAAATTTCAATGAAGACTCAAAGGCAAGGCACAAGACCAAAAACCATGCTTGGTTTATGTACGTTAAAGAAGCACACTTTATATGGGAAGCCAAGAATTAATTGGTAATCTTATTAAGTTTTAGCAATTCAATCAAGATATGTTAGACTAAGTCCAAATTATGCAATCATTAGAGCTTGTTCCAAAATAATACCCCTAGAACAGATATGCAAACATTTTCTACAATCTATATCTTTCTTTCATGTTTTGCTAATTCTTGCCAGGCCCTTCGGATCCTAAGGTTAATGCTCTTCATCTTCTTCAGTATGAAGGGGGTGGGGACTGCAGGAAGTCACCACTGTCTTCAAGGCTTCAAGGTCTTTGCTGCAAACAGTCTGAGCAAAGGCTGTTCTTTTTTGCTCTTAGGTCCATTTAGAATATATTTTTTTTTATGCTTTTTTACCTTGAAACAGGTTTTGCCAGGCTCCAAAATCTGTGCTCCTTTAATGAACAGAGACTGATCATTTAACAGAGGCTGATCATTTGGAAGTTTTGCTTATAGCCCTTGAACCTCTGATATCACCTTATGCATGTACTTTCAAGGTCATCTTTCATCTTGTGCTTGTTCTTTTGGGGCCCCTTGTTAAAATCCCATTTGTCTTCAGTGGCCTTCAGGCTGTGGTTGCCTAAACCCCAATGTTTTATTAGTGCTGCCTGGACATGTTTAAGCTACTGTTCTAATGGTTTGATTAGTTCACCTTACAGCAATAACAATCCATTAGAAGATGCATGCACCTACAGATACATACAGATGCTGATAAAATGCTTTGGTAAATGTTTATTACTATCTATTACTTGAAGCAGTATCATGGGCTCATTATTGAAGTCGCTTTAAAACATTTTAGGCAGTGACTACTTTAGCAAATAGTGTGGTTCAACAGAAGGAGAGCTAAAGAGCAAAATACTGAAAACCCAATGTATACATTGTATTCATTCAGAAGCATTTGCTTCAGACTGCCTTTAATCTAGATTCATGGACTAAGTGCCCATTAATGGCTAAAGTCCATAGGTGTCCTGCACAGGTGCCTATATCAGCTTAGCTAAATTTTCAAGGATTTTGAAGTACATAGTAAAAGAACATAATGTAACCCACAGCACAAGAAAGATGCATAGTTGGTGCCAACTGTGAAAATTGCTTTGGAAGAGAATTCTTGATGAAACTGGAACACTAATATTGACCCACTCTGAGGGCTTGGACAACTAAAATATTCAGTGAAGTCATTGCTTGTGTGAATTACATCTCATTCTTTTTCGTTTCTGATCTCTCCACCACTCAGTTTTCATGAGTTATTTCTTATTTTAAAAGACCACTCCATTACAACTAGGCATGTTTGTCTCTGTTGTCAAATAAGCTAAACATCTTTCAGAAAATATCTTGTAAATTTTGAATGTGGTCTCTTAGATAATTTTTTTTTCATATCAATCATTTTCAGCTAATGTAATGTTAAATAATACAGTGAATTTTATATGAGAAGTTCATTTAGAGACTATGACAATTTATTTGTTTATCTGAAATAATGTATCACAAATAATTATGATTGTGAAATCCATTCATGTATTATAATTACTTTGTGTCAAGAGGATATTTTACTGTCAAGCAATTTAGAATAATCTTACACAATATAGAATAACTAAATGGAGCATACAAATCTTTTTCATTTTATTCTAAAGTAATTAATAGCACATTTGTTATTGCTACAATAATGAACACTTGCATTTTTAATCTCTCTGTACTATTAATTCTAGGAAAATCATTTAAATTCAAACAAATTTACTTTATTTGAGTCATTGTTCTACAACATATATATAATTTAAATACTAGGTCTTCGTGCTTAACCCTTATTACTACCCTAAAATCATAGAATCGTACTATCATAGAATCATAGAATCATTTAGGTTGGAAAAGACCCTTAAGATCATGGAGTACAACCATTAACCTAACACTGCCAAGTCCACGACAAAACCATGTCCCTAAGTGCCACGTATACATGTCTTTTAAATACCTCCAGGGATGGTGACTCAATCACTTTCAACAGGCAGCCTGTTCCAGTTCTTGATAACCCTTTCAGTGAAGAAATTTTTTGTAGTGTCCAATTTAAACCTTCCCTGGTGCATCTTGAGGCTATTTCCTCTTGTCCTATGGCTTGTTACTTTGGAAAAGAGACTGACCCCCGCCTAGCTACAACCTCCTTTCCGGTAGTTGTAGATAAGGTCTCCCCTCAGCCTCCTTTTCTCCAAACTAAACAACACCAATTCACTCAGCCACCCCTCATAAGACTTATGCTTGAGACCCTTCACCAGCTTTGCTGCTCTGCTTTGGTCATGCTCCAGCACCTCAGTGTCTTTCTTCTAGTGGGGTGCCCAAAACTGAACACAGCATTCGAGGTGGGGCCTCACCAGTGCCAAGTATAGGGGTGTGATCACTGCCTTAGTCTTGCTGGCCGCACTCCTTCTGATACAATCCAAGATGCTATTGGCCTTCTTGGCCACCTGGGCACACTGCTGGCTCATATTCAGTCAACTGTTGACCAACACCCCCAGGTTCATTTCCGCCAGGCAACTTTCCAGACACTCTTCCCCAAGCCTGTAGTGTTGCATGGGGTTGTTGTGACCCAAGCGCAGGAACCAGCACTTGGTATTGTTGAACCTCATACCACTGGCCTCAGCCAGCATGTCCAGATCCCTTTGTAGTACCTTCCTACCCTCAAGCAGATCAACACTCCCCCAACTTGGTGTCATATGCAAACTTACTCAAGGTGCACTTGATCTCCTTGTCCAGGTCATTGGTGAAGATATTAAAGAGAAACGGCCTCAGTACTGAGCCCTGTGGAACACCACTCGTGACCAGCCACCAACTGGAGTTAACTCCATTCACCACCACTCTTTGGTCCCAGCCATCCAGCCATTTTTTTACCCAGCAAAGAGTATACCCGACCAAACCATAGGCACCCAGTTTCTCCAGGAGAATGCTGTGGGGAAATGGTGTCAAAGGGTTTACTAAAGTCCAGGGAGACAACATCTGCAGCCTTTCCCTCATCCACTAAGTGGGTCATCTTGTCACAGAAGGAGATCAGGTTAGTCAAGCAGTATCTGCCTTTCATAAACCCATGCTGACTGGGCCTGGTCACCTGAGTGTCCTGTATGTGCTGCATGATGGCACTCAAGATGATCTGTTCCGTAACCTTCCCCAGCACCAAGGTCAGACTGACAGGTTTGTAGTTCCACAGATCCTCCTTCCAGCCCTTCTGGTAGATGGACATCACATTTTCCAACCTCCAGTCAACTGGGACCTCCCTGGTTAGCCAGAACTGCTGATAAAACATGGAAAGTTTCTTGGTGAGCACTTCTGCCAGCTCCCTCAGCACCCTTGGGTGGATCACATCCGGCCCCATAAACTTGTGTGTGTCTAAGTGGTGTAGCAAGTCCCCCACCATTTCCCTTTGGATTATGGGGACTTCATTCTGTCCCTCATCCTTGTCTTCCAGCTCAGGTATCTGGGTGTCCAGAGAACAACTGGCCCTACTACTAAAGACTGAGGTAAAGAAGACATCAAGTACCTCAGCCTTTTCCTCATCTTTTGTCACTATGCTTCCCCTCACATCCACTTAAGGATGGAGTTTCTCCTAAACCCTCTTTTTGTTGCTAATGTATTTATAGAAACATTTTTTATTGTTTTTTTTTTTATAGCAGTAGCCACATTAAGTTCTAGTTGAGCTTTGGCCCTTCTGGTTTTCTCCCTGCATAACCTCATGATGTCCTTGTAGTCCTCCTGAGTTGCCTGCCCCTTCTTCCACAGGGCTTTTTCCTGAGTTCCAGACAAAGCTCTCTGTTCATCCAGGCCAGTCTTCTTCCCCGCCAGCTTGTCTTTTGGCACATAAGGATAGCCTGGTCCTGCAACTTTAAGATTTTCTTCTTGAAGAATGGCCCTTCTTCCTGGACTCCTTTGCTTGTCAGGACTTCCTCCCAAGGGACTCTGTCAACCAGGCTCCTAAACAGGCCAAAGTTTGCCCTCCAGAATTCCTAGGTGGTAGTTCTGTTAACCCTCCTCACTACTTCTCAAAGAACTGAAAACTCTATCATTTCATGATTTCTGTGTCCAAGAAGGCCTCCAACCACCACATTACCCACAAGTCCTTCTCTGTTTACAAACAAGTCCAGCAGTGTGCCTTCCCTAGTTGGCTCACTCACTAGCTGTGTCAGCAAGTTATTTGCCACACGTACCAGAAACCTCCTAGACTTTTCCTCTCTGCTGTATTGTATTTCCAGCAAACAGCTGGTAAGTTGAAGTCGCCCACAAGAACAAGGGCTAGCAATTGTGAAACTACTCCCAGCTGCTTATAGAATATTTCATCTGCTTTTTCAGCCTGGTTGGGTGGTCTATAACAGACTCCCGCCATATCTGCCTTGTTGGCCTTTCCCCTGATTCTTACCCATGAACACACAACTCTTTCATCACCATTTTCAAGCTCTAGACAGTCAAAACTCTTCCTAACATACAGGGTTACCCCACCACCTCTTCTTCCTTGCCTATCCCTTCTGAAGAGTTTGTAGTCATCCATTGAAGAATTCCAGTTGTGTGTCATTCCACCATGTTTCCATGATTGCAACAGTATCCTAGTTTTCCAGCTGCACAATGGCTTCTAGCTCCTCCTCTTTGTTGCCCATGTTGCATGCATCGGTGTAGGTGCACATCAGTTGGAC
Source organism: Ibidorhyncha struthersii (assembly GCA_013398815.1). Lineage (NCBI taxonomy): Eukaryota > Metazoa > Chordata > Aves > Charadriiformes > Charadriidae > Ibidorhyncha > Ibidorhyncha struthersii. The sequence goes on from VZSZ01010404.1 coordinate 55,604, forward strand.
TATTAATTTTGCCACCTTTTTAGAGGAGAAGCCTTCATTCCTATGTGAGTGTTTTCAGGCACTTCTGTGGCTTCTGAAACATCATCAATCCTTATGTCTTTGCTGCCATGTGGATCTCCATCCCCTTCCTCCACTAAGATGGCTAGGGTTTTGCTTGCATTAGTACAGGGACATTTCAAATGTGCTCCAGTGTACTTGGCACAACATGAAGCTGACCAGAGGGCCTTAGTAGCACATTGTTCCTCAAACATTGGCGTGACACCCCCAGGCTTATCTCTAGTGAGCCTGGTTTTATCCCTTTCCCCTGTCAAATCTAGTTTAAAGCTCTTTCAATAAGTCCCGCTAACTCTCATGCAAAGATCCTTTTACCCCTTTAAGACAGGAGTACTCCATCTGTCACCAGCTGTTGTCATGTAGACCAGCCCATGACCAAAAAACTCAAAATTCTTCTAGTGACACCAGTCTCAGAGCCAGTTATTGATCTGCTGGCTCTTCCTGTTTCTTCCCTCATCATTCCCTGCAACTGGAAGGAAAGAGGACAACACTACTTGTGCTTTTGATCCCTTAACCAGTTGTCCCAAGGCCTTGAATTCTCTCTTGATTGCCCTTGTACTTCTTGTTGCAACTTCATCACTGCCTACATCAAAAATCAATAACGGATAATAATCCGAGGGCCGTACCAGGGTAGGAAGTTTCTTTGTCACAGCTTTAACTTGGGCACCAGAGAGGCAGCAGACTTCCCTAAGAACTGGGTCTAGTCTGCATACTGAGCCTTCTGTTGTCCTCAGGAGACAGTCTCCTATGACAATAACCTGTCATTTTTAATTTATGGAAGTGATTCGGATGCAGAGTGTAGGCCAACTTAACCTTGGTGACACCTCCAACCCAGATGAACATGGTCCTCATCGTTGTTCAGTTCCACTTGCAGAGCTTTGTACTTACTATGCAAAGCTACCTGGGAAGGTGAGGTAGTTGTGGAGGAGACACACTTGCTGCACTAGGCAGGAACTTGTCACCATTGCCCCCTATCCCTTAGGTCAGCACATTCTGGTGGGTGGAGAGAGGATAGGGAATCCTCCATCTGCTTGACAGGCCTGTCCCAGGGAAGGCAGGGTGTGATTCCAGTAATCTATGTATCCCTTGGATGCCCTGATACTTCTCAACCATCTCACCTCCTCCCAGAGCTCTGCCACTAAGCAGAGAAGGTCCTCTACCTAGGTGCACCTCCCACAGGTGTGCTCACTACTGCTGTCTGGCATAAGAGTAGGGTACAGCCTGCAGCCTGACACCTGGGTGGCAGAGTGTTCCCATCAGAGCTTTGTCTGGGAAGCTGCATCAGTCACGGAGGATGCAGAGTTTTGAGAGGACACAGCCTTCTGCCAGGTAGATACTATTGCTACCTGGTCCAGGTGGCAGAGTTTCATGTTCTTCCTGCGCGCCCTTCCACGCAAACTGCTGCGCAAACTGCCATGCCACGCCCTTGCTGATGTGCCATGCCCTCTTTGTCCACCCTGTTCACAGCATTTATGGTCACTAGTGCTCCCCAGGAGCTTCTTTTATGGGGGAGGGGGGATTGGCCACCTTTGGTCCTGGCCCTGCCCAGGTGTTGCCAGCCCCTGTTGTGTGAGATGCAGGCTCCTGGCAGCTCTCTCGGCTTCCTTCTGAGGTTCTCCCGGTTTGGGAAACCCCCCTGTACACCAGGCCAGAGCCCCCTGCTGCAGACTGTGTTGGCACTGGAGCTGCTTGCTTTGGTGGCTGAGACGAGGATACTTTGTACCAACTACAAACTTACTGTGACATTACGTTTGCGACGTATTAAAAAATTTAATTAAATTTTATAAGGTTATCCATGCAGAGGTGGATTCCTAGAAGAAGGAGGTGAAATCCAAACAGGATTATCCATGAGAACCCAGGAACTTTGGTTTGCCTCTTTCCACCCCCACTGCACTGTGGGCATGACGCAGTCCCATACACTGTGCTGCTATACAGCTCCCCGAATATTTACGCATATGCTTCCAGATTATCCCATTCTCAAACAATTCACGTAATTATATAGTAATTGTTACAGAAATACACAAAAAATGCGGTGTGATTTTTTCAAACATGTTTTAAATGACTTAATGTGCCTGATTGTTTTTAATATTGTCTGTAAATCAATAGATTTTGTAACATTAATGAATTATTTAAGCTTCAGACTTTAAAAAAAATGAATTCTTAATGTGTTTTTTCCATGTACAAAGTAGTATTCTTCTCAAGTAATTTTACATTTCTTGAAGTTAGGTGTCTAGCCTAAACTAATTACATCTTTCTTTATTGGAAATGATAGATAATAGTCTGTATAGAGAGACAGACACTTATAAAAGGATGACCAAAGAGAGAGATTAGATAACTAGCTAAGATAAGAAACCTAATTACTAGAGCACCTGAGTCCCATTCTGTTTGATCACTTTCATCCACACTATTTTTATCTTCTGAGTCTCAGTCTGTTATCCCCTATTATGGGGATTTTAAATGACTTGAAATCAGTTACTTTGTCCCTTATCTGCAGTAAAAGGTTGTCTCCAACATACTCTAGTATTTTTTAAAACTATCTGGAGACAGGTATATAACATTACATATTAATTCAAAGAAAGAATCCAAATTCAGAGTTAGACCAGTGTCTAAATTATCTGAGTAAAATAAATTATTCTTAGCTGGAGTCAATTTATTTATATATAAACCACAGTCATTAAGGAATGAGTGTGTTGCAGACAGCTAGGTAGTCAGAACAGCAACTGGAGATATTTTGCATTTTTAAAAATTGCCCAAGTAAATGTAGTTGCCATTTATTCCATTAAAAGTAAACCTCCATTTCAGCAAATCACCCAGATGGTTTACTACTGTGTACATAACCATGTATATTCTTGACTCTGACCCCAAAATAAGAAGCTTTGAAGAACTCTTGCACAACTATATCACAGAGGAAAATGTTTCTCTTCTTGCTCTTGTGAGCCCATACAGTAAAAACACCTTCTAGTCTATCCAGATTTCTTCCAAACAAATCAATCCTGTGAAGTAAGCATCCATTCAAGCTGAACCACTTATCCATCAGTTGAGGAAGAAAAACTGTACAGCTTTCAGAAATGCAGCATGAAGTAAGGTTGGCATTATCCATATCTTCACAAAACATTCAGAAGCACCATACATAACTGGAAGTTTGAGAGTCCCAAAGACTTAGTGAAATGGAAATGGAAATAATTTCATGATACCAGAAGACCATCAGAAAAAAAAACAAAACAAAAAAACAAAACTGGAATACATCTGTGAGATACTGTGAAGAAGTACTTATTTCATCATATATAAACATATATTATTACACATCATGCTCTGTGTTATGTGTGTGTATGTGTATATATGTATTTTATGCATCTTCTACCTACTTGAAAATGTGTGACAACTAGTTTTTCACTGCTGTTTTCTCTTCATTAAACTTTTGAATTAATTGTACTGTAACTTCCATGGATGTTTATTAAAAAAAGATGACAGAAAACAGACATGTATAATAATCAGAATCACAAGTAAAATGTGAAGAAATCCTTCCACTTACAAAGCCTCACTTGGAGAACTGCATCTGATTTGGGGTACCAAAACCAAACGAGGTGATTGAAACGAGTTCAATATCCAGTCTGAACTTCTCCTGATGCAGCTGTAAACCATTCCGTTGTGTCCTGTCTCCAGACACCAGAGAGAAGAGATCAACACTTCCCTCTCTGCTCCTCCTCACAAGGCAGTTGTAGACAGTAATGAGGCTGTGCCTCAGTACTCTCTTCTTGAAGCTGAACAGACCTAATATTCTTAGCCACCCCAAAGTCATGCCTTCTAGTCTTTTAACCGTCTTTGTTGCCCTTATCTGGACACATTCTCATATTTTTATATCATTCTTATATTTTGAAGCTCAAAACTGCACACACTACTTGAGGTGAGGCCACACCAATGTTGAGTATAGTGGGACAATCACTAGTAGCTAGCTATACTGTGCTTAATGCACCTCAGGATATGGTTGGCCTTTTGGATGTCAGGGCACATTGTTGACTCATATTGAGTTTACCATCAACCCAAATCCCCAAATCCCTTTCTGCAGGGCTGCACTTCATTCTCTTGTCCCCCAATTTATACATACATCCAGGATTCCACCATCTCAGGTTTAGAATCTAGCATTTGTCCTTGCTAAATTTCATACAGTTGGTGCTTGCCCAGCACTCTAATCTATCAAGGTCTCTTTGTAAGGCCTCTCTACCCTTGAGGGAATGAATGGCTCTTCCTAATTTAGTATCATTGGCAAACTTACTTAGTGTGCATTCAAATCCTCTATCCAGGTCACTGATAAAAACTTTAAAGAGTATATTAGCCCTAAAATTGAGCCCTGAGGAAAGACCATAATTTGTAAGAAATACTCTGGAATCTCCATCATTTATTCAGTTTTTAATACCGTCTTGGACAAACAACTGTTAAGAAGGGCTTATGTGTGAACATTTTACCTTTTGGCAGAGGAATGGACTACAGTACTTCTGAAAATCTCTTTTAGATCCATTTGCTCTAATTGCTATAGTTGCATAATTTTCATATAAATTTTATAATAAAAGATGAATTACAGTATCAACCCTGGGGAACAGAAATGTGAAGTATGATGAGTCAATACAACTAAGACTACTTAAAATATAACAAAAACTGAAAGAGGAGAAGAGACACACAAACATGACGTGAACAACTTGCCGATATTTTTCTTCTTTATTCAGAGTTTGTGGTCCCAACTTGATACATGATGATACATTATTTCTCTATCTTGCTTCATCAGGACTTTGTAAATCAAAGATATCTGGGATTCTATAGCACTTTTGTTTTATTTAGTCTTTGCGTTTTCCTGCTGGAATCCAGGAGCTGACTTTATTAGTAATGGAGAACTCCCACTGTTTCTGAGCTGCTTATTGCCAATTTAAGATGTAGTAACCACAAAGTTTGCTTTTAAAAATTTCTGTAATTGAAATATATTGAGAATTAATTTCTGGGGAAAAAAAAATAAACCAACAGGTAAATGGGAAGTGGAAGCTAGTAGCTATGTTTTAAGGAATAAGTTAATTCTAGCTACAGGTTTTCAGTTATCATTTCTGATTCTATTTGTTATGGTCCTAAAATGCCCTCATCTATAGGTATTCTTTCCTATGGAATTACAGTTCTCTAGTATATATCAGTTTTTAACAATATGGATCCTGATTCAATGAAGCATAAAGTCACTCTATCAAACAGCAATTTTTCACATAAAAAGGTAAGTGCTTAAAATATTTCAGTTGTCTTTTAACATAAGTTAGGCATCTGGAAATAATAATAATAATAATAATAATAATAATAATAATAATAATAATAATAATAATAATAATAATAATAATAAATCAGCACAACGTGACTAGCCAACTCTTCACTGGAACATGCTGTGTGGGGCATAGTTTCAGGCTATAACCGGGGCAGGAATAACCCCATGCATCAATACATGCTGAAGGCCAGCTTTGTGGACAAGAACCTGTGGATCCTCATGGACAACAAGCTGACCATGAGCCAGCAATGTTTCCTTATGGCAAAGAATGCCGACAGCATCCTGGGCTGCATTTAGAGCATCACTTGCAGGTCAAGGGTGTGATCCTTCCTCTTTTCTGGACCTTGCAACCTGTTTTGTTCTCCCTACTCCTCCCAAAACAAGAAAAAATTTTGATAAACTGAGGAGTCTTGGGGATGGTCACCAGCATGGTCAAGGCCGGAGCAGTTGCCCATTGAACAGGGGCTGAGGAACTGGGGCTTGTTCAGCCTGCAGAAGAGACAGTTGCAGGAGTCCTTAACAACAACCCCCAGGTACCTGCAGGGTGAAAAGCCAGGCTGTTCACAGTGGTGCAAAGTGGGAAGGTGAGAAACAACAGGAATAAACTGAGATGAAAGAGGTTCATATCGGTTATAAGGGAAAACTTTTCCCCATGAGGACAGCCAAGCCTTGTGTTCCAAGATGTGCAGGCTCTATCCTTGCAAGTTTTCAAGGACTGGAACAAGCCCCAAGCAACCTGGTCTGAGCTGACTCTAATTTGACAAGGAGTCTGGATTAGAGACATGCAAAGTACCTTCCAGACTGAATTATTTATGATCCTGTGATTCTATGGACATAGATTTTAACAACTGTTAGGATTTACAGACTTGTATCAGTCTGAAACTAGAAAGCTTTGAACACACTTTGCAGGTAACTCACAAAAGGATAATGTAAGTGGCGGTGGAAAGGATGTAGGACAAAAAGCTTGTAGCATCTCTTTCTATGTGGGTTTGCTGAAGATTTTTTAATACCCTTGGAGAGGATAGACAGTGAGAGCAGTATTATCAGGGAGCTAAGGATTTAAAAAAAACTAGGCTGAACTTCCATCTCAGTCTTGCAGCTGTGAAAGTAAATAAAAAACTTTTATGGAAGGTACTGAGTGGCCAGTTTGAGCATCCTCAGAAACTCTGCCATGTTCCTTCCTTGGAGCCTAGAGAATAAGGATAGGCAGTTAAACAGTGATGCAGGGAAAGGAAAAATTATCTCATCTCACCTTTTCTAAAAACATGTATGTGGTACACTAAGCTGCTAAATAGTTTGTCCCTACACTATGATTTTTGCTTTGCTTTGGTTTGGTTTGTTTTTTTGTAAGCAGCCTTTTAAGAGTTTGGGAACTTATACGGCGTTGATGGTGCTGGTTAACGAGAGCCAAGCATCTGCAGCTGTAAGTTACATTTATGTACTTCGAGAAAACAACTATGCTTTTATCTATTTTTTTAATCTATATTTTTCTATGCTTTTAGCATAGAAACACTGCCTGAACACTGCACTGCCTGAAAACAATAGTGCCCTTTGAAATGATACATCATTTCCAAGCAACTGTAAAGACAGATGTCAAAGAAATGTTAAAGTGAAGAACGTGGAATTAGGAATTACAGTTCTTAACGTCCTATATCTTTCATTATTTCCTAACTTTAAAAGATCTATTAATATTTACCTGTTTTCTTAAATGCATTGACTTTAAGACTTCACACATATTAATTGCCTTTTGTGAATGCTATACATAATGTGATATAGGAACACAGCTGTGTCCAGGCTATTACTGACTCCCTGATCTTCATCGGTTGTCTCCTGGCCTTCATGGGTGATATGGTTGGCAACCCTGGTGAAGCTTCAAAATATTGAGAACTCGTCTCCAGCTAAAGACATCAATGTCATACAAAAATAAACATCATAAACATGAGCAATCCAGGGAACAAGAATATTTATATATTTTTTCATAGAATTATTCAAAATTAAATTAGTGATTTGCTCTGAGACAACACACTATGAGAAAAAGAGAGAGCATTCCCTTGATAAAATAATTACTGTGAATCATGCACTGACCTACATAATAAGCTTGTCTTCATGCATAGCAGCTGATTTTCCTTCTAAGAATACATGTGTCATTTTTCATGAATTGGTTAAAAAATATTCCTCAAAATACTTTCTGTTGCAAAATGTGTTTTCTTCTAAGCGAAACATCTGTTTGCTTTATTTCTTCTTTCAGCTGACTATTATTAAATTGTCTGACACCTGTAAAAATTAATTTTAAGAAATATTATGAAACTACTGTTAAATATTTTTCACTGCATTTGATGATTCATTAAATAATATGAAAATACCAAACTAAATTTTAAAATAAGGCAAGAACAATCCTGAAAGTTCTTAAAGTTTATTTAGATATTAAACAATTTTCTAAATTATTATTCTACAGCAAAATTAGGAAAATAAAGTTTATTTTCTGAGAAGAAAAAACCCCATATTTTTAATTTTGGAATAAAAGTATAATTAGCATTTGAAATTTCCTTTGAAACTATCATTCTGAATTCTGTTCAGATCTAGTCTAATGGCTGTTAAGTGGGAGTCAGTAACTTCAGTGTGATTCATTTACATCACAGTAGTACTCCTAGGCTCCTTTGTAGTCAAACGCAAGTGTGCTATTCATTTGATCTATTTTATACATCTAATATAAAACGAGATTGAGTGCTTATTGGAAGTGCCTCTTTCTCTCTATTGACTATAATGTACGGGTGGAGTGAATAACTTAGAGGCAGAGGCTTACATTTGGTCAAATGAATTGTTGCTGCTACTCACTATATTATCTTGACAGAATTGCTTCATGTTTCCTTCAGCTAAGGTACAATTTTATCACTGCTTCATTATAATGTTCTTATTAAAAAGTTTATTACATTTGGATGGAAAGGCAAGTTAAACTACATCATTCACTTAACAGAGAAGTCTCTGATCTTTTCAGAAAGTTGAGGAGAGATGGAAAATACATTACACATCTAAAAGGTTATCAGGATCCTTAGTCTTTAAAAATGCAGACATTAACATTGGGTCATGTGACAGTATTTTGAACATAATCTTGCTGTATTCATAGATGTATTAAGTCTATGAACTGAAGCTTTTGGCATTTGGCAGGGAACATGTATATGATTGCCTTTATGCATGCATATTGTTTGTCGTTTCTCTAGAATGGGTAAAATAATTACTTAACACCATGAATTGTATAAAAATATATAAACCAGAGATAATTATTACAAATAATTAAAGTTGATAGATATTATAGTGAAGATGCATGGTAAGCTAAAGTAAATGTAGGTGTTTATGAATATGTATGTGCTTACACTGGAAAAAGCCTTTGGAAGTCATCTGGTCCAAAACCCCAGTCAAAGCAGTACAACTTCAAAATTTGATCAGATTGCTCAGAGCTTTGTCCTGCCAGCACACATCAAGAATGGATTATTCACAGTTTCTAAGGGTAACATGTTAAACTGCTTAATCACTCTTACTGTGAACACCTTTTTTCCTGAAATGGTCTTGTTTCACTTTGTGAAATTCTTTGTTTCTCCTTTGAACGGTACTCCTCTAAGATTGTCATTAAATCTTTATTTTTAAAGTAATGCAACTTCTTTAATGTTACATAATGTCAGAATCACATTTTTTTTTATTTTTAGAAATTAAATGTTGCAGTGCAAGCCAGCTAGTGCAGGTTTCTTGTATAATCTATGGAGAGAAATAAACACCTCCAGAGGGTAACACTTCTTATCTCTCACCTCATTATTTTCAGAAGAAATTAATTGTCACCTAGAAATATAATTTATTCCATAGAAAACCATGAAAACAATACTTTAAAGGAACTCTCTTTTTTCTAAATAGAATATACATTTGCTTTATATCAGGGAAAGTCCTTTGTAATATATTTTAACAACCAGACAGCAGGTAGAGGTCTCAATTTAGCAGCAGTGAATTGCCTAGAAGTCTTATTGATTATTTGTTGTAAATTAAAAGCTGGCTCTGTACAATGAGTGGTAGCAAAAAATACTTTTTTTTTGTTTGTTTGCATATTATCCCTTGTTCTTTTTTTTCTTTTTTAAGAGGTAGTTTGGGTTTTTTTTATTGACTATTACATCAACCATGTGATTTTCTGATTCTGCAAATAATAGTCAGTCCTTTTTAGAGCAGATAATTTTGTCTGCTTTGTGTTGTGCAATTTATGTATGAAGCAAGCCCATATTTGTTATTTTCTTGATGTCAGTTAAAAACAGTGTTAACCTTTGTATTGCTCTATTTAACTGTGGAAAAAAACATATTTATGATTCACAAAACATTGCTTAAATAGCATGTAAGAGATGAGATATCAATGTTTAGGAATTACAGGTTTCTTCAGGAGATTCAAAAGAAAATGAATTTTGGAGAAAATTATAAAATTTTTCTCTAAGGAAAAAAAGGGGGAAAATGAAATTATTGTATTAATGGACTGTTCTGTGAACTTCAGCTTGTTGAATTCCTTCCCTCATGACTCCATCCTCTGCTATTTCTTTCCCTAGTACAAAATATGTAGCTATTCTTGTATGAATATGTCTAATATGGACGAAGTTAAAATTTATAATCTCATTTTTATTTCAAGTCTTAAGTACAAATAGTTAGTATTACATATCTTCCACTGATCCTTCAGATGGGCATGTTCAAAACCATGCCTTAGGATATATTACTGTATGCTGTTTAGTAAGAAGTTATTAATCACAAATTTTTATATTAAAAAAATGGACATAGAGAACTGTAGTTTTGTTAAAGAGTTAACAAGCAAAAATCCCACCAATGACTAGCATCTATTTGTCAGAAGAGAGGATCCACTACTGGTAGGGGAAACAGATTTTCAGTACCAACTCAATTGTTATTTGTAAATAAGCCTAAGACACAGGAAAAAAATATTCTAAACTTTCACAAAATAACACAGTCCGTTGTCAAAGAAGGCATATATATTTGGATGGCGTCTGCTTATTTTAAGAGAATGACAGTTTGAGGGAGAGGGGCAGAGGTGGAAAGGGACGTCAGTATTTAAGGAGTGCTACTAATGGAGCTTCCTCAGAGGAAGACCATATTTCTGCATTCTAATTCTTTTTGCACTTACGTCACTCCTCTCTACCTGTGCAACTTCCCTAACTTCTAATGCTTAAAAATAAATAAGGAAATTGAAGAGATAATAGCTATCAATCTCCAATAAGAAATTACTTTATGTCAAAATTTGTTTTCATAACTCTGTATTATCGTATTGGGCACGCCAAGGTGTTGGCAGTGGAGGGGTGGCCTCTGTGAGGAGAGACCAGGGGCTATCCTATGCCAGACACAGTCAGTTCCAGACACCTGCAAAAAAGACCCACCACAGGACACAGCTGAACCCCTCAGCCTAGATGGTGGTGCCTCAGTGAAAACTGAGGGTTAAGAAAGGGTGAAAAGTTTTGCAGCAATTGGGAGAGAGGAGTAAGGGGCAAAAAAATATGAGAAACAGCCCTACAGACGCCAAGATCAGTGAAGAAGAAGGGGAAGGAGGTACTCCAGGTGCTGGAGAAGCTATTTCCCTGCAGCCTGTGGTGAGAAGTATTTCCTAGAGCAGGAAAATATGTCCTAAAGGAAGCTGTAGCCCATGAACAAACGAAGTTGGAGGAGGCTCCTGACAGGGACTGTGGCCCATGGAGGACCCATACTGGAACAGGCTTAACCTGAAGGACTGCAGCCCATTGACATTACCTATGCTGGAGCAGGGGAAAGGCATGAGCAAGAAGGAGTGGCAGAGAGGAACTGTTATGAAATTACTGTAATCCCCCGTTCCCCATAGCCACATGCCACTTGGGGGGTTGGGGGAGGAGGTAGGGGAGTGGGGAATGAAGGAGTGATGTTCAGCCAGAGGAGGTGGTGGGGAAGATGTTGTTTTAATTTTGTTTGTCTTTGTTTCTCACCATCTTGCTCTACTTTAATTGACAATAAATTAAATTACTGTTCTCTTAGTTGAGTCTGTATTGTCAGGGGTGGTAACTGGAAACTGATCTTCCTGTCTTGTATCTTGACCCAGGAGCTTTTCCATCTTATTTTCTCCCTACATCCTGTTGACATGCAACTGTATTTTTCATTCAAGCCTCTGCAATGATCACTATGGCTAAATTTCTAAAATAATCGCATAAGATCAGTTCTAAGGGAAAGAATATCTGTTGCAACCTGAATATAAACAATGGTTATAAAAAGAAAATTATTTGATAAACTAGCTGGGATGCTATTTCCATCACTAAAAAAAACAGAGAGTCATATTAAGCAAAATATTTAGAATCCTTAACTGTATTTTAGGTGTAATTTTGAAACCTATATTAAGGAAAGCAATCCAAAAACATTTTCTAACATTACTGGCATTTCAAACTCAAACTATTCCTATTACCAAAGGCTTGTTATATAAAAATCTGTGCACAAAAAAGAAGCAAAAATCTGTTTCGTAAGCTTTTCTCAGCCTGAGAAAATTTGTTTCCACTGCTTCTTCTCCCAGAGAACCGAATAAAGAATCATCATCTTAGAATATAACCTGTGAGGAAGGAGAGTCTTGTTGTTCCCTGAAGTGTTGGTAGCTATGCTGCAATTAATCCTAACTAATTTTAACTATACAGAATTGATGCAGCCAGTTCAAATACCTTTCAACAGCTAGTGAAGAGAGATAGGCATATACAGAGGACATTAAGTGTCTAAAACATTGATCTTGGCTTAGCATGAATTGTCTGAATGCGATGCTTATCTGTCTTCCCTTTCAGTATCTGTCTTCCCTATTCAGTATAGAATGACTATCTACTTGATACCTGCTTTTAAGATGGATAGAAGTAGGACAGCTGAAATTCAACCCTGCAGTTCTACAGATATGACATGTGTCTTAACTCATTCAGAGATTAGGTGCAATATTGTTGGTAGTGACAAAAGGTTTTGCAGATAGTTGTGACAACCATAACCCATTCCTTGAACTGAAAGGATAACTGTTTTTCCTTGCCTGTTCATTCTCTTTCCTCCTCCTTCTGGTGTGACTAAAGAGTATGAGTCTGTGATAGTTTTATGGTAATCATTTCTGGCAGAACTGCTAATGTTCACAATATTTTCTTAACTTGGAATATCTTTGCTTTATTTATCCTCCAGTTCCAGCTGTCAGCATGTTACAATGAGCACTTCCTATTATTATACCAATCATCTTTGTCTGCAAAACACAGCTTTTAAAAACCAAGTAACTAATACTGCATAGGTGATTATGGGAGCCATTGTGATCACATATGAACAGAGTAGGAACAGCTGGTCAAATAATGTAGATCATAATATACAAATATCCTCACTAATACACAGCAGTGAGTTAATTGTTCTGTGTGAGCCATTATTGTCCATTGTTCCTGATTACACAGATTGCAACTAGCCATCCAAAAAAGTCTGTGAATCCTGGATATCTTTTTGAAGTTAGTACGAATAATTGTTTGTCTAAAATTCATTCATAGGATGGTGGTCATAATTCACCATTATCTCTTATTCTTTGTTATCCTATTTAGTATAGTGCAGTATGAGCCAATCTTGGAGCAAAAACAATACCATATAAGATGAGCAATCATACACTAAAAATAACAAATAGTGACTAGTCAATGTGAGCAGCTGTGAACAGGCCATAGGCAAATATATATGAATAACAAATACATTCAGACTCAGCATTAGTTTGCAAGCAATTCACAGATAGAAAAAAGGACAAAATTTGTAATTAATAGTATTTATAATGAATAATTCAGCTGGCTTTGCTTCTTGACAATTGTTGTGACACTTCCTAACTATTTTTTTCATTGATATCTGCATATTTTGCTCTTTTAATCTTTCCTATATTAGTCCTCTCAGCCTAAGTCTTAGATGACAGTCCTTCAATTCCTAAAGTGATAGCAAAAATATCATTCCACTTGAAATCATTATTCCTCCCAGGGGTATTATTTTGTTATAGTTATGATTATCTACATTCTAAGAGATTATATTTATATAATTTAAAAATACAAAGTACGGCAACTTGTTCCTTTTCCGTTTCAGGGGAAGACTTACAGACAAGTGAAGCAATTTCTATGCAAAGTGGTTTGGAGTTTTTTTCTGCCATTTACTTCCTACTGTAAGATGGTAGAATTAATAGAATATGGTTAACCTGTACTCAGTCCTCATTTACATTCATTTTCCTGAGAAAAACTCCTGATCTTATTCAGAAATGTCGTTCTGTGCTTTGCTAGAAATCTCCTTAGTATTAAGTTCTTATTTATTTTACAGATGTTCAATTTCAGGAACTGAAAAGCACTGCTTAATTGTCATAAATTTAAGAATACACCTGATATCTTTTATATCCTTAACAATTAAGGTAGACATACCCTATGCATTAAAAGGGACATAATACAAACCTCTTGGACTAAAGTTGAAACCACTTGCCTATTCTCTAACTAAACATGCTACAGAACATATTTTAGAGCAGAAACAGAAGAATTGCATCTACAGAAAACTGTATTAGATTTTAACACTTGAAAGGAAAGTATTGGTGTTTTCATTAAAAGTATATTCTCTCAAATATAAATGCATGTTACTGGAAAATCTGAACCAGACAGCTTGATACACAGTTTCTCAAATAACATGCGGAGTCAATTCATAGAGAACTAGGGTGGGAATCATCTCAATAAATTTAATACATTTTACAGACAGACACCTGGCTTTGACTTAGTCATCACACTCTTCTTTCAAAGAAACTGGAAAGATATAACAGTAAGCAGAAAGTGATTTATCTGACCTGTTCAGGATCAGACTAGTTATCTTCTAGAGCTACTGTATTTCCTCTATTGACTATAAAAGGAATTAATTAATTAAGCAATGTGGAGTTCAATGTCTAAAACAAGGTCAGCACTGATTTAGATAAGACTATGGAACAAACTAATAATCCAAGAATGATTTGTCACAAAATTCAACAATTCTCCTGCAAAGTTTCTTACCCACTTTTCTTTAAATACACTGTTAATGTGGACTTGAAAATAAAATAACATACATTACTAAATAACTGTATGCATCACCTTCTCTAGGGAAAGAATCAGGGAAGGAATAGACTTCAGATACCAAATCCATCATCATTAAGATAAATCTATGTTGCTGAGTGGAACATGGTCCAGAAGTCAGGTTAAAGCTTACATGGAGCTTGCCAGGCCTCGGCAGAGTGTGCATTGGATGCCTTTGGCATTTTCACAAAGGCAGCACAGGTGTTTGTCATGGTGAGTCCTGCAGTTCTCATTCCCTAGGTGTCCAGTTTAGTGAATCTGTTAGTCACAGTCTGAAGTAAGATTTAAGTTGAATGGAAACAGAAAAGGAATCTTTACTTCAAGTCCTCTTGGAAAGAATACAAATTAATCAGGTTATAGAAAACAGAAATGAAGACAAAAAGCTAGGAAAAAGTGAGAAGTAAAATGGCTGATGACCTTACTTTAATCCCTTTTTGCATATGTATGACATATATTTGCATAATTCTGTTTTGTTTTTTTTCCTGTCTATATTCCTTACCTTATATATTATGCAGTACACTCTTTTTAAAACAAAAGACAAAGTCATTTCAAAACAGAAGGTTGGGATGTTCTGTTCCTGGCCCTTTCTCATTCACTGCACAGGATACATGGTTCTCACTTAATGCGCAGCTACTCAATATTTTTGTTTTATTCTCATTGCTCAATGCATGGCCTCAAGCCAAATTATTGCACAGTATTCAAGCCCTACTCTGAAGGCAGAGTTATTGATTTTGTTATGGACTTTCTTACAGTGATCCTCACTAATGTATATGAGCACTTCACAAACAATTTATCTTCACAACTATCCAGTAAAGAGTCTGGAAGGGAAGGGGAGGTGGTGATGAAAGTTCATATTCTTACATTGATATAGAACTGAAGCGTATTGTGTCTAAGGTTATTTTGGGGTAACCAATGTGAAGTAGTATAAGACTTAACTTTTTAGAAAAATTTCCACTATGTAATACTTAATATGTTCAAGCAGAGTATCTTTTGAGCTTAGATGTTTTCTTTTGAAAAACAATCCAGTTCTTCAGTTCAATTAAGAGGTCATGTTCAACATAGAAGTTGGGTGCTAAAGGGAGTGTTGATACTGTAGTCACATAATATAGTTCCAAATTTAAAGGAAGGTGCCTAGGGGGGAGCTACAGACATGAGAAGGTCGATCAAAAAACAATAAACAAACAAGCAAAAAAACCCAACCCTACTCATGGAGCCAGAGCTAGCTAGTAGGTAAAATGGGGAAGAAGCATTCACAAAAGAAACACTTTGAAGTTTATTTCAGAGATTAGTGTAAATTTGTATTCGTGTTCTCCAGTGCCTTTCCTAAGTATATGACTGTACGAAACATTTGATTAAGAAAAGAAGAGACCTGAACTATATTTCCCGCAAAGTATTGTCTGTCTCATGCTCTCTACATTACATTATTCTCATTAGATATTATTTATGTTGGAACAAAACAGTGGGGAACATTTTTAAAAAAAACAGAAATTAAAGTTAATTTGACACTATTTTTTTAAGATAACTTGATTTCCTAAGAAAACATACATTTTCATGGATTCCATTCAAATTTGGAAAAAAAAAACAACTAAAAAAAACATTAAATTATACTAGCAGAATTTTCTTTAAAAGAGGAAATGTTACACAACACCCTCAAATGAGAGAAAAAGTCTTCATGTCACATGCAAGTCATGATTTCAGCTGAGAAGTATTTTTTTCATGGGAAGAATTAAATCAACTCAGGTTTATTTTTGAGTACTCAGGGGGGTTATAGAGTGTACCATAGGCCTGCCATTGGCAGGAGCTAAGATAGCAAGTTCCCTTTTTTTAACATAATGCACCTACGAAGCCCTTCTATTGTAGTTGAATTTTCCCAGATTTCACTGACGAGTTTTCATAGAATCATAGAATCATAGAATTGTCTAGGTTGGAAGAGACCCTTGGGATCATCGAGTCCAACCATCTACCCTACTCTACAAAGTTCTCCCCTACACCATATCCGCCAACACCACATCTAAACGTCTCTTAAACACATCCAGGGATGGTGACTCAACCACCTCCCTGGGCAGTCTATTCCAATGCCCAACCACCCTTTCTGTGAAAAATTCTTTCCTAATGTTCAGTCTAAACCTACCCTGTTGGAGCTTGAAGCCATTCCCTCTTGTTCTGTCATTAATTACCTGTGAGAAGAGACCAGCACCAACCTCTCTACAGTGTCCTTTCAAATAGTTGTAGAGTGTGATGAGGTCTCCCCTCAGCCTTCTCTTCCTCAAACTAAACAGTCCCAGCTCCTTCAACCGCTCTTCATATGATTTGTCTGCTAGGCCCTTCACCAGTTTCGTTGCCCTCCTCTGCACTCGCTCCAGCACCTCGATATCTCTCTTGTATTGCGGTGCCCAAAACTGGACACAATACTCGAGGTGTGGCCTCACCAGTGCTGAGTACAGGGGCACAATCACCTCCCTACTTCTGCTGGCCACGCTATTTCTAATACAAGCCAGGATGCCGTTGGCTTTCTTGGCCACCTGGGCACACTGCCGGCTCATATTCAGCCGCTTGTCAATTGGAACCCCCAGATCTCTTTCTGCCAGGCAGCTTTCCAGCCACACTTCCTCAAGCCAGTAGCGCGGCATGGGGTTATTGTGGCCCAAGTGCAGAACCTGGCACTTGCCCTTGTTGAAACTCATACCATTGATGTTGGCCCAGTGATCCAACCTATCTAAGTCTCTCTGTAGAGCTTCCCTGTCCTCCTGGGAATCAACACTCCTGCTTGACTTGGTGTCATCTGCAAACTTGCTGATGATACACCCTATGTCCTTATCAAGATCATCAATAAAGACGTTTTCATCCATCAGTTTAGCTGTGCACTTAGTATGAGCTGGAGGTGAGCAGCTGGACTATTTTCATGACTTTGTAGTTCAGATTTGTGACTGTAGGTTTTGATTATGGAACCACTCTGCCAAAAATTGACAGCTAACACCATCACCCAGGTCCATTTTTAAAACACTGGCTACATTTCCTATCCAAAAAAAGTGAGCAAAATGAAGCAAATTTTGTCCACTCATAACCATGAGCTGAACATCAAGAAGTTTGGTTTAATTTTCCCATGTTTGGGGTGGGAACTCAGCAAGTGTCTTAAAGAAGGAAAACATAAATAAGGTGATGGAACAACTCAGTGTACAATATCTAAATGCTTAAAATAAAACCACACCTAGCTTCCTTTTTCTGAAAATAAGGCAGCTTCTAGGTTAGGTGGGAACTTCGTCTTGTTTCAATAACAGTAATAACAATTTTAAAAAACGCACCCATTATATCAAAGCTTAATCTAAGCAAACAAATGAACTTGTGGGATTAATTCGTTCGACTGAATGGTGCCACAAGGTGTTTCTTTCTGCTTCTTTTGCTTGCTACCCTTTCAAGCTTTGTCATGTTCCTTGCAACTTTTTGTTCTGCCTCTTGCTATTTCTGCTGACTGCCCCATGCTCTGGTCTCCACTCACACAAAGAGCTGCTCATGTTTGCTCTCTGTTCTGGTTAACCACAGGAGCACTGTTAACGTCCAGTATGTCACCTACAAGTGAGGTTATCTCTAGATCTGATGATTGATCCCATCCTACAGTGGACGGGGGATTCTCAAACAGCTCCTCCTGTCTCCCAGTTGGTAAAAAATCTGAAATAGCTTCCCCTTCCTCTTTCCTTACACAAAGTCTACTACCCTTTACTTTTCCTTTCTAGGCTGTAATTTATGCTAATCCTGAAAGTTTGAGCCTTACTTTAGAATGACTACTTACCCCAGGGATGGTTATTTATAGCTTTCTAGTCCAAAAGCTATAGTAAATTAGAAACTTTTTTCAGTTTATAATGTGGCTATCTTTTAGTAGAATTGCCTCTTATACATAATAGAACGTCAGTATCATTTTTTATTTAGTTCCCTTTCTTCCCACTTAATGTTAACTCTCATTTCTTGGAGCTCCTTCCCCTTTGGATTTCCTTGGAGAGGAGGAATGTCAGGGTTTTATTTTCACTGTATCGATTGCATACCAAGTGTATGGATGCTTAATGGATCTTAATTCAGCAGGATCTTTGATTTAAAATGTTTCAGAAAGAACAATCACTCCTAATATTTGTTTGGCTTATGTAAGATGTCTGTACTCCTGAGCAGTTCACGTATAAATCCCTTAGGTGTATGTGTTCATGGAAAATATGGACATGTATGTTTTATAAGATTTTGCACTTACTAGTACAGTAAAATCCCCCCACCTTTAATCAGTTAGGTTTCTGTGAAGAAATTTGGACTTTTTTAACTCAGCATCAGAGCAATAGGATAAGATCCAAAGCTGTTCAATATAGGAATAATAGTATTTGTTAAATTACTTTTTTCTTTTTAATTACAAATAAATTTTTAAATCGTTCCTATATTTTTTCAGTAAAATATAACCAGTGAAAAATGCCAGGCAATTCCAATATGAAACTTACAAGGTTTTTGATTTCTAAGTAGAATGACAAATACCATTAAAACTGGATTTTTTAAATGTATTCTTTACTTTGTATTTACCTTTTTTCTATTGAGAAAAAAGAACTACGGTATAACTACTGAACAAGTAGATCCCACATAAGTATACAAGGAGAGATGTGTATGAAAAAAATAACAAAGGACTTGTAAGAAGTTACTTTAACTATGATAAAATTAAGAGATATTACTTTGAAACACCATTTCAAATAGTTGTTTTATAATGAAAAGGAAAAACATAAGACTTTTCAATTTTTTCTTAAAACCTTAAAAAACATTCTCCTTTGCGATTAGATTATAGCCGGCTATTACCAAGACAAAGCAATTTTCAAGGGTGAGGTCTTAAAGACATTAAAGTAAAGGTTTATCAGGAAACTTGGAAACAACCTTAATCACAGAGATCACTAATCTCCATAATAAAGACACTATAATGCAGGAACAATTTGCTGTCTCATATTTATTACAGAATCTTTGTTGGGGAGATCTTTTTCTCTCAAGGAAATACAAAGTCACAGCATTATCAGCTTCATTCTTCTGCAGCACTTTAGATATAGACGTGCTATAAGACACTTCTAATTGAACAAGAATTGCTTAATTTTTATATTTGTCAAAAATATATGTTGAAGACAACTCTCAGTATTTCCAAATAAGAATATGATCTCAGATGACTGTAATCTGCTCTGAGCAGCAGGAATTAAAACATTCACTTTCATTGTGTGGGTTGTTAGGAGATAAGCATTTGCAGACTGTCTGATGTGATATGATAATGATATGCTTGTTGCAATATTTCAATAAAGATGGATCCCAGTGTCTGATATTGTTCTATTTTTATTTCAGCTCTGTCTAACTCTTCAGTATATTTTTATATTACTACTCTTTTTTGGTGGTTATTATCCTCTTCTCTATTAATACTATTAAAAATATTTCTTATGATTCCTCCCATTAAGAGCAACAGTATCTCTTCACATATCCCTTGGAATCTACAGATTTTTTTAAGGCAGATGGAAAGTAAATGTTTAGTCCTAGAGGAACCCTGATTTTATCCCTTAACAAGGCTATGGCATTTTTCTTCCAGCCAGTAAGGCGATGAGCACACGACAGACGCTTATTTTCAGAAATTTTGTTCTCAAAATGGTTGCAATGTCATCTGAACCACTAAAAAATTCTGTTCAAGCTCCCCACTGAGCAAATTGCTCTCTGAAAGTCCTTTTTTTCCCCCCATTATTCTAGCTTTAATATTTCCCTCCTAGTAATGCTTCCTCCTCTTCTCTCTACTCAATGGTTACATATTGTCTCCTGTCAACAGGGACAGGGCTGCCCCATTAGGGGTTCAGGGTGTGGGGCGCCATTGAGCTCCTGAAACTTCTGGTGTGGGCAAGCGAGGGCTGGGACCTGGCTGGGGGAGTCCTACCAGGAGCAGTTAAATACAGGGCCAGAAAGAGGACCGGAGAAGGGGTCAGAGATTGGAGACAAGGCTACAGCTCACACCTGAGGTCCACCCAGGAGTCAGGGCTGAAGAGAAGTTGTGGCATGTTGACATTGGCTAGATGCCAGACCCCCATGCAGCCACTCTCTCAGTCCGCTTCCTCAACAGGACAGGGGGAGAAAGTAAGATGGAAAAGCTCAAGGGTCAAAATAAAGGCAGAGATATCACTTACCAATTACCATCACAGGCAAAACAGACTCAACTTACGGAAATTAATTTAATTTATTGCAAATTAAACATAGTAGGGTAATGAGAAATAAGAACAAATCTAAAACCATCTTCCCCTCACCCCACCCACCCAGTCTTCCCGGGCTCAAATTCACTACTTCAGTCCCAACTCCTCTACTGTCCTCTCCAATAACCAGTGCAAGGGGACGGGGAATGGAGGTTGCAGTCAGTTGATAACACTTCTTTGTCATTCCTTCCTCCTCAAACTTTTATTCTGCTCCAGGCATGGGTCCTTTCCTTGGGGTACAGTCCTTCAGAAACAGACTGCTCTAGTGTGGATTCCCCACAGGGCACAGTTCCTGACAGAAAACCTTCTCCTGCATGGGTTCCTCTGCACAGGCCACAGTTCCTTTCAGGAGCCTGCATGGGCTGTCCATGTGATCACAGCTTCTTTCAGGGCATATTCCACCTGCTTTGGCTTGGGGACCTCCATGGGCTGCAGGGTGGATATCTGCTCTACCATAACTGTCTCCATGAGCTGCAGGGGAATCTCTGCTCTGATGCCTGGAAAGCCTTCTTCATTAGCCTTGGTGTCTGCAGGCACATTTCTCACACATTTTTTCCTCCCTCCTCTATCTCAAGCAGCATTTTACCCTTGCTTAAATATGTTATCCAGAAACCACCACCCTCTTGGCTGAGGGGCTCAGCTGTGCCCTGAGGTGGGTCTGTTGGAACTGATTGGAATTGGCTGTGTCCGGCATGTGGCAGCCCTGACCTCTCCTCAGAGAGGTCACCCCTGGAGCCCCCCACTGCCAAAACCAAACCTTGCCACCTCCACCTACACCCAGTGCAAAAGTGCACCAAAAACCTGGCTCAGGCAAGGACTGGGTGTGCAGGGTTGAGCTGAAACAGGCCTCCGGGGCCTGTGGTCAGGAGAAGGCCCCACACGAGGCCAATAAGGGTCAGTAAGATGCATTGTTGTCCTCAGGGCCCTGGCATTTCCAAGAAAGGTGCCTAGGACAATGTTTGCTCTTCATCTCCATCTGGCCATGCCTCTGAAGGTGTTGCATAGCATTTTGATGAGACATTTGTTCAGAAGGCAGTTTGCTATACAGTATCTCCCATTTTCATATGGGTTTATCTTTTGGAGGATGCTTTTAGGATATAGTTAGGGCATGTGCATTGTTAAGGGATTTGCAAGTAGTCTTCTCCAACACAGTTTAGACAGAGCGTCTCTACCCTGGGAATCAATGCCAAGTCCAATCTTTATCACTTATACGTTCCAATGAAATTTATATTCCAATTCTGTTATAACTGGAAAATTGGACTGCTTCAGTCCTTTTATCAGTCACAAACAAATCACATGTTGTCATCTTAGGTTCCCATTTGACTCTTGAATCTTAGTCTTTTGTCTACTCCTAATAAAGAAATGTTAGTTTATACTGTAAGCGTATGTAAGAGGAACACGTCTCTTCCTTCAAGGGTGTCTGGTCAAAAGAGCTACAAACCAGAACATACAGAGACAAACCTGACTGACACAGGATAAGGGAGGCTGTGACAAGAACAAACTTGGTTAGTGGCATGAATTGGTACAAATATGTGGGGTGTGACAATGTTTAATTTTTTTTCTGTTGGGAGAATAAGGAAAGGGAGGGAGACAAACACACAAAGACATAAAACCTGACCAATTTACGTTAACAAACAATAACCAGAAACAAACCTGGTCAGTCACACTAATTGATGGGCTATCAAGAAACTGAAGGCAAACCAACACTTCACAACGGATGAGGATGCAAACCTGGGGGTACAGGATGTTGGAGGGGGTCAGTGGGACTGTGCCAACTGAAGAGGCAATGTGCAGGGGAAGGGGGAGTGAGGGGCTCAGAGCTAGTGGCTGGAACAGGACCACAGGAGCTGGTGTGCCTGGTGCTGGCTACAAGGGGGATTGTGAATTCTGTGTCTTCCCCAGTCCTGGTGTGTACGGTGCATGCATGTGCATCAAAAGCTCCTGAAAAGATACAAAAGGAACCAAATTGGAAATATCTGGGTTGGGAGATTACTAAGGCAACTGTGAGACCCCAACAAATAGAGGTACGAACGGAAGTATCTACCTTAAACGATGTGCAGAAGTTACTAGGAGATTTGAACTGGATAAGGATGGTGTGTGGCCTTACTAATACAGACTTAGCTCCATTAATGAAGATGTTGAGAGGAGGAGGTGGCACTGATGCAACTCAAACTGTAACAGAGGAAGCCCGGCAGGCTTTGAAGCCCATTACTGCTAAGGTTGCTACTGCCTATACACATCGGTGGGATCCAGAACAGGACATTGGTTTGTTAATCATTAATCATGATCAGCATCCCCTAGCCATAATTATGCAGTGGACCCCAGGAAAAGACCCGTTAAAAATCTTGGAGTGGGTATTTCTATCCCTACAGCCAAAACGTACAGTTACTACACGGGTAGAAGCTTTGGTGCAATTAGCAATAAAAGGAAGACAGAGAGTGGTAGAAATAGCTGGAGTTGAACCTGCATTTATAGTAATACCCCTGATAGCGGAATATTTGCAGTGGTCATTGCAACATTCAGTACCACTACAAGTGGCCTTATTAGATTATGACGGAGAGCTAAAAGTAGACAAAGAGCTACCTAAGCGATTAGAGTGTCCAGTTTGTGGTGTTACGGTGTTTACAGATGCCAGAGGAAGATCCCAAAAAGCAGCACTGACGTGGCAGGAGAATGGGGAATGGAAAGATATTGTTATAACAGATTGTTATGGTTCAACACAGCAGTTAGAACTGCGTGCAATAGTAGAAACATTCTGTTTATGGAAGGTGATTCCAGTAAAAGTTGTATGTGATTCCTTATATATAGTAGGGGTAATGCAGCGGATGGAACGTACATTATTAAAAGAGATAAGAGATGAATGACTATATCAGCTTTTTCAGGAATTATGGCTGTTGTTAACTGAGCAACAATGTGCATATTTTATTACACACATTCGGAGTCACACAGGTTTGCTAGAGGGTTTAGCAGAAGGCAATCGAAGGGCAGATATGCTTGTGGCACTACTATGGGCTGCACCATCGGTAGATCGATTTACTCAGGGCAAGCAGTCACACGATTTTTTTCATCAATCATCAAAAGTATTGCAGCATCAGTTTGGATTGACAGATGCTGACGCCCGTGGAATAATTTCCACATGTGCCGATTGTCAACAGTTTTCGGGAGGACTGGCAAATGGAGTTAATCCTAGAGGTACTGGTCCTTTAGAAATTTGGTAGATGGACGTTCCATGTTCCAGAATTTGGACGACAGAAATTTGTGCATGTTTGTGTAGATTGCTTTTCCTTGGCCGTATGGGCTACAGCTCAGACTGGGGAATATAGTAAGCATGTTCAGCGTCACATGCGTTCTGCAATTGCCGCCTTAGGGGTTCCAAGAGAAATCAAAACTGACAATGGCCCTGGTTATATCACTCGAACCACTCAATCCTTTTTCCAGCTTTGGGGCATTGTGCATATTAGAGGCACCCCACATTCCCCAACAGGCCAGGCTATAGTGGAACGTATGAACCAGACGTTGAAATGTCAGCTTCAAAAGCAAAAAGGGGAAGAACTGGGATTGTATCCAACTGATAGATTGAACAAAGCAGTGTATGTACTAATTTTTTATGGTTACCACAGAATAGTTTAGTACCGCCAATAGTAAAACATGGGGGCTGGACCAAAAGGGGATATGGAAGATCTGAAACAAGGCCGATGTAAAATGATAGTTAAGAATGGGACAACAGGGAAATGGGAAGGACCATGTAAGTTGATAACATGGGGTAGAGGGTATGCATGTGTCGTCACAGATAATGGAACCAGATGGGTACCGGCGAAATGGGTAAAGCCATGGCTGCCGGAACAATCAGGTCCACATGAATCACT
>VZSZ01010404.1:88752-125605 GCA_013398815.1 Ibidorhyncha struthersii
GTACAGGGGGATGATCACTTCCCGAGTCCTGCTCACCACGCTATCCCTGATACAGGCCACGATGCCGTTGGCCTTCTTGGCCACCTGGGCACACTGCCGGCTCATATTCAACTGGCTGTGGACCAACACGCCCTGGTCCTTCTGCGCAGGGCAGCTATCGAGCAGCTCCGCCCCAAGCCTGTAGCGCTGCATAGGGTTGTTGTGAGCCAAGTGCAGGACCCGGCACTTGGCCTTGTTGAACCTCATACTGTTGGCCTCGGCCCATTGGTCCAGCCTGTCCAGATCCCTCTGTAGAGCCTTCCTACCGCTCAAGCAGATCAACATGCCCACCTAGCTTAGTGTCATCTGTGAACTTACTGAGGGTGCACTTGATCCCCTCGTCCAGGTCATTGATAAAGATTCATATGTATATATGTAAGGAAAATGAAGAAAATTTGAAGGAAGAAAAAGTAACTGCAGAGTTCTGGTAGAATACTTCAGCTAGGATAATGCACTTCTGCTTTTTCCTTCCCTCTCCCTCTCCCTCTCCCTCTCCCTCTCCCTTTGGTTCATGTGTTTTATCATAAATTCATGTGTTTTATCATAAATAAGAAGGGGAGGGGAGGGGACAAAATTAAAAGAAAACAATATTATTGAAGTTACATGTGCTTACATTACCATAAATGGTTAGCGTGGCACAATTTTCCTCAAGAAGGAAGAATTTCTACTTATGAGGACCAGCTGAGGCAACTGGGCCAATAAGGTTTGTTGGCCTTGGCTGGATGCCAGGTGCCCGCCAAGTCACTCTATCATTCCCTTCCTCAGCAGGACAGGGCAGGAAGAAAATAAGATAGAAAAGAACTTGTGGGTCAAGATAAGAGCAGTTTAATAAAGCAAAACCAAAGGCTGCACACGGAAGCAAAAGAAAAGAAAAGAATTTATTGTCTGCTTCCCATCAGCAGTGATGTCCAGCCACTTCTCAGGAGGTAGGGCTTCAGTATGTGTAGCGGTTGCTCCAGAAGACAAATGTAATAAGGAATGCCCCACTCAACCCCGCTTTCTCCTTTCACTTAACTTTTAATGCTTAGCACACACCATAAGGTATGGAATATCTCTTTGGTCAGTTTGGGTCAGCTGTCCTGGTTATGTTCCCTCCCAAGGTCTTGTCCAACCCCAGCCTTCTGTTGAGGGGGAAATGTTGGAGAGACAGCCTTGATGCTGTACAAGCATTGTTTAGCAGTAGCCAAAACACTGCTGTGTTATCAACAGCTTTCTAGGTACCCATGCAGAGCACAACTCTATGAGGGCTACTGAGGGGAAAATCAACTCTATCTCAGCCAGGCCCAATACACTGGAGTTGTTTAGTCTGGCAAAAAGGAGGCTCAGAAGAGACCTTATCACTCCCTACAACTACCTGAAAGGAGGTTGTAGTGAGCTGGGTGTTGGTCTCTTGTTCCAAGTAACAAGTGATAGGATGAGAGGAAATGGCCTCAGGATGCACCAGCTGAGGTTTAGATTGGATATTAGGAAAAAATTCTTCACTGAAAGGGTTATCAAGAACTGGAACAGGCTTCCTGGGGAAGTGGTTGAGTCACTATCCCTGGAGGTATTTAAAAGACGTGTAGACATGGTTCTTAGGGACATGGTGGACTTGGCAATGTTAGGTTGATGGTTGTACTTGATGATCTTAAGGGTCTTTTCCAACCCAAATGATTCTATGATTCTATGAATTTCAAAGCAATGTGAAATTATCATTAAAGTTGTAACATCAAGAAGAAAGGGAATTTCAGGGAAAACCTGGTCTTGAAAATATAAATCTAACTTTGAATAGGAAAGATTTGGAAAAAAATTTGTTATTTTTCTTGAATTTTTTCTCTCTAAAGCATGTGTAAAGAGAGAGAAACAGTGAGTAAAATAAGCAAAATTCAGTTGTCCTAACTGATACTAATGAACAGAATGATAGGATGACAGGAAGATGGTTTGACTGTAAACACAAAATAAAGTTAATTCAGTTCTAATTTGGTGATTTTACCTGAGATGATAATGATTTTTAACCACAGATAGTGTTACCAATATAGTTATTTTAATAAACTAAAATGCTGCAGTTATAATTGGTACCGTTTGTGTTGATGTAAGAACAAATTAAGTAAAAGATTAATGGGAATGCAAAGAGAACAAATGTGTATTATGATAAAATATAACACAAGTGAAGATTTACTCTAAGCCTGAAGCAGAATGTCAAGTTAAAGGTATTCTTAGCAATACAAATATTTGCTTGTACTTTTATAATTGTAAGTGTTAAATTGATTAATCAAGGTATGTGATTCTGGGAAGTCACCAAAAGGTCATACAACTAATTTACAAATTACAAGTGACAATCATAGTGACATCATGTATGATTAAAGTAAAACAAATGCAAATTTAAGATAGATTGCCAGGAAGAATTTGTTTATGGATTAAACAGAAAGCATGATAAAATCCTTCAGGGAATAATGTATATAGAACTTAGAAAAAGCTCTGGAGAAGCAAAGGGAAATAGTTGTCTGGTTTGTTCTACCCCTGTGTGAAAATGAGGGTTCTTAAAAATTCATAAGGAAAGTGCATGTGGCCAAAACTACTGAAAGAAAACATGTGGTCTATTGCATATGTTCCAGTTGCAGACTTTTGCAAGAAAAATAAAATAAAATGTGTAGAGAAGTTGCACTGTGTTTGAGTGGCAAGGTTTTGGTAGTGGGGAGGCTACAAGGGTGGCTAATAAAAAAAAAAGGCAAATAAAGAATATAAAACAACAGAAATTCGTAAACATATGCAAAGACCATAATGGATTTTTGATTTTACTGTGCTTCTTATGGAAGGCAACAAAGAGCAAAAATTGCCTTAGTTACCCATCTTAGTTGGAAAATATTCCTCCACAGCAGATTGTGGTGATATTAAGGGTCTAAGTAACTGTATTTTAATTTACTTATTTTATTGAATCTATAAGCTTATATTTTTAAGAAAAAAAGCATAAATCTTGTGGGTTTTTTTTGCGATGTCTTGGTTATTTTCTTCATAACAAACAGCTAAAAATCATATTTTAATATAAAATAGCAGTTGCGAAATGTATGCCTAGGAACACCTTGTCTTAGATACTATAGGCCAGTAGTCAGCTTCTCTCCTGTATGTGGCTGTCTTTTTCTTCCAAAACTTTTTGGAAGACGTGTTAGAGGAGTCACAAAGCAGATACTGCACAGTTCTTCCTCACTTCCCATTGACTCTGAACTGCTAACCTTGTCATAAGGGTATTGGTGGAAGGCTTATCATAATAATTTATGTCATCTCTGTGTTCTTTCAATTTCTGCCAGTATTTCCATCACCTTCTCTTCTGGTCCCCCTTCCAAGAGACTTATTTAATCCATCTAAAATGCCTCGTTTGTCTTCACCTGTTGATTGCCTGCTATATTGGGATTTCTTGACACGTTCAGTACACCCTGTCTCACATTTGTCCCTCTTGTCCAGGTTCTCCAGGTTGTTAACCATTGTTAGCAAATGTTTCAGCCTTGACTAGTTTCAGTAATTTATCATCACTTTGAGTCTTTTGCTCGTTTCAGTCTCAGTTCTGAAGCTAATGCCCAAAGCTTCATTCAGGCCAGGTAAACGAATTCCTTATTTGGGGAACCAAAGTCAGAAGTTTAGGTGTCCTGGGACCTCTCCATAAATGAAAGGTACATCTAGCCTACATTAAATGTGAATCACCTTCTGTTGTTCTAATGCAGTGAGGGAAATGTGGCAACACTTTTATCTCGATGAACCGAGATTAATGTTTTAATTTGCATGGGCAGATCAAGGTGCTTTGTACATTTTATCTGGCTATTAGATTTAGTAAATTAACAGAATTGAACTTAGGGTATTAAAGATTGATTTTTATTTTTACTTTATAAAAATAACCTTTGAAATCTGAAAGCCATGAAGACAGAATACACCCAGTGATCAACATGTAATTAAGATGATTATTTACCCTAATGCTAGAGAATTATTTCAGCAGCAGAAATGATCATGTGCATTTAGCTAATCTTTTCTGGTTTATGAGTTTATTAAACACTAATAAAAAAACCTCAGTGCCAGTATAATTGTCTTTGTACCATTCTACCTGAACTTTCTTTGCAAAACCCCTGATCCAATGACAGTTAAGTTTGATAGAAATATTCCTTTGACTTTAAAGGACTGACTCTGAGTGAGAGCAAAAAGCCAATTGAAAATTCTGTGAACAAAAGCACATTACCTTCTAAACATGACTAGCATGAATAACAACATGTCACAAGAGAGACCATGAATAACTTATGATTCACTGGAAGCAAGAAGATCAGACTTTGAACTCTAGTAATTGCATTTTGTATAAGCTTGCACTTATCGCCTATTAAACCTGCAATTGCTGATTTACCTTTTAGGTGTTATTGGACATGTGAAGATTCACTGTTCTTCAAATAACAGAAAAAAAGCTAAAAGGTAGTAGCGCCTCAGACTAGAATAGTCAAAACATTCACATTTCTATAATGCATTAGAGTGAAGTATATATGCAGAAAAGCAGTATCGTGAAATAAGTTGTTGTAATTGAAGGGGGGGGGGAGGTGCAAAGGTCACATATATTTCCCAGGTTATCTTCGAAAGCATAGAGAGCTAGAAATATGGTGCTGTTGTATGCTCCTTCTCAGTTTTCCAATACAGTAAAATAAGACCAAAATATCCTTCTGCCTTTGAAGAGAAATAAATCAGGAAATGAAAACATGGAAAATCATATGCAAATACCACAGATATCTGGTTTGAGTGATAGACCTTCATATTACAAGATGAAGCTTGATATTTCTATTTACTCATTTTTTTGTCTCAATATTATTAAATTAAATTATAAAGCTCTTTCCTCAGTTCTATAAGCATACTTAGCAAAATAGTAACAATGTTCATGTAGACTTAGAGTGTTCTAGAATGTGAGACTGATAAATGAGATAAATATTTCTAAAAAATGAAAATCCCTTTTCCTATAAAAGTACACATTTGACTGTTTCTTTCAAAATGTTTTATGTAAGTTTTCTTGGGGAAAAAATAGAAAGTAGTATCCTTCATGCAGGTCAAAGTCTTTTTTTCTTCTGTAAGAGCTTCTTAGCTCTATTTATTTTAAAAAAAAAAGCAAACAAACCAAGGAAACTTTCTGCTCAAGAGACAGAGAGTGGGAGGAGAGAAGAGACAGACAGAAATGGAGAGAAGTGGAAGGGGAGGGGGAAGGAAAATCTAAATTTAAAGGCTTCCCTCAGGCACATGAGGGGAGTACTTTTCTTCAGAGATGTTCTTACTGGAAATGTTTAATACTGAAAGATCTTTATCGTTTATCTGTCTGTTTACTTATCTCCTAGGTCTGGATCCCCATCAGGACTGTAAGGAAGTAACTGTCAGCTTGGAAAAGCGTTTGGATCTTGTCATACAAATACGTACATTATGATTTTTATGTGTGCAAACCTGGGACACATTTTTTTTCTGCTGCATGTGATAGATGTTTTATGCCCAATGTGAAACTCTACATCACATGCAGCTTTATGCTGTGTGTAAAATGCCCACTGGTATCACTGCTAAGGGCTCTGTATATGAAATGCATGAAGAATACGAAGCTGAGAATCTGAAAGTTAAATAGCAGCATTTTTACTTCTGGCCTCTAGATACACAGTTATAGTAAATGCTCTCTTGAGGTAGTTAAAATCTGTCAGAACTTTTTTCACTCTATGTCAGTGCACGTGTATTTGCCATTTTTTCCCAGCTTATTTCATGCTTACTTTAAAACTTCTCCCCTTTTTTTTGGTGTGAAATTGAAATCATTTGAACATCTTATTGAAATACATGAAAAAATAAATAGCTATTTTATTAGTATATTCACAGTTGGCCAGAAAATATCCATTATTGTGATGGCCTTTTAAAGTTTTAGGTAAATACAGCTTTGATGTAACAATGCTTGCAGGTGTTTTTCAGACAAAACTCAAAAACTAAAAATGTGTTGCCTAGGTGCCTCTGTCTCATAACAACTCCTATGATGAGCAGGACACAGCCTAGAGCAAGCTAATAAAAACAGTGGGGAAAACCCCCAAACCTACATACAAAGTCTGTCTTACTTGGTCAGAGGAAAAGCCAATCTCATTCAGTATCCTGTCTCCAAATGTTGTAAAAATTGATGCCTAGGGAAGAGAATAAACTTCAATAGCAAGAATTGAGTTTTGTTTTATTTAATGTACTTTAGAGCCCTCAGTGTATTTCTTTTCTATGATCTGTCCCAGTTTCACCTGAACTAAACCTCAGCAGCCACAACACGACAAAGAGCTCCAGAGCTTATCTTTACATGTTATTTGAGGAATAGTTTCATTTTTCTGGCTTTTAACCTGCTTCCTACTTCTTTCAGCTGGTGTTTCATAATTCTTCTTACATTTGAAAAGACAAAAAATTAACTTTTATGATGATGATAATTTTTATAGACTTCAATTATTTTCCTCCTATTTTGCCTTCTTACCAGAGGAGCTTACTTAGTCACTCTTTATGTGGCATGACTTATTTCCTTTTTCTGAGTCTTTTAAAGTCCAACAAGATCTTTCCTGAGCTAAAAGTACTAAACCAGCACTCATTATTTCTTATCTAGTCAAATTTAGATAACAAATAATTATAGACTCATAGCATAGTTTGGGTTTGAAGATACCATTAAAGGTCATCTGGTCCAGCCCCCCTACAATAAGCAGGGCCATCTTCAACTAGATCAGGTTGCTCAGAGCCCAACCTGACCTTGAACATTTTCAGGGATGGGGTATATACAGCCTCTCTGGGCAACCTGTTCCAATGTTTCACCGCACTCATGGTGTGGTGAAATTTCTTCCTTACATCTAGGCTGAATCTACCCTCTTTTTGTTTAAAACCACTTCCCCTTGTCCTGTTGCAACAGGTCCTGTTAAAAAGTCTGTCCCCATCATTCCTGTAGGCCCCCTTTAAGTACTGAAAGGCCACTCTGAGGTCTCCCCAGAGCCTTCTCTTCTTCAGGATGAATAATCCCAACTCTCTTGGCCTTTCCTTATAGGAAAGGTGCTCCAGCCCCCTGATCATTTTTGTGGCACATGTCTTTCCTGTACTAAGGGCTCCAGAGCTGGATGCCGTACTCCAGGTGGAGGTCTCACCAGAGCAGAATAGAGGGTCAGAATCACCTCCCTCGACCTGCTAGGCAGGCTGGTTTTGATGCAGCCCAGGATACGGTTGGCCTTCTGGGCTGTGAGTGGCATATTGCTGTCTCATGTCCAGCTTTTCATCCACCAGTAACCTCAAGCCCTTCTCAGCAGGGCTGCTCTCAATCCCTTCATCCCCCAGCCTGTATTGAGACTGGGGCTTGCCCTGACCCAGGAGCAGGACCTTGAACTTGGCCTTGTTGAACCTCATGAGGTCCACGCAGGCCCACTTCTCGAGCTTGTCCAAGTCTCTCTGGATGGCATCCCCTCCCTCAGATGTGTCAACCACACCACTCATCTTGGTGTCATCTGCAAACCTGCAGAAGGTGCGTTTGATCCCACTGTCTATGTCATTGATATGGTCCCATTCTAGACCCAAGTACTGGTCCCAGTACGGACCCCTGAGGGACACCACTTGTCACTGATCTTCATTCCGACATTGAGCAGTTGACCACCACTTTTTGGATGCAACCATATAACCAATCACTCATCCACCAAACAGTGCACCAATCAAATCCATCTCTCTCCAATTTAGAGAGAAGGATGTTGTGGGGGACCGTGTCAAAGACCTTACAGAATTCCACATAGATGATAGCTGTAGCTCTTCCCTTGTCCACTGATGTAGTCACTCAACTACAGCAGGCAACTAGGTTGGTCAGGCAGGGCTTGCCCTTGGTGAAGCACTGCTGACTGCCTCAAATCACCTCCCTGTCCTCCATGTGCCTTAGTATAGCTTCCAGAAGGATCTGTTCCATGATCTTCCCAGGCACAGAGCTGAGTCTGACAGGTCAGTAGTTGGCACAGTCCTCCTTTCTACCCTTTTTAAAAATGGGTGTAATGTTTCCCCTTTTCCGGTCACCAAGGACTCCACCTGACTGACATGACTTTTCAAATATCATGGAGAGTGGCTTGCCAACCACATCAGCCAATTCCCTCAGTACTCTGGGATGCAACACCTCAGGTCCCATAGACTCCTGTATGTTCAGGTTCCTCAGGTGGTTATGAGCCTGATCTTCTCTCACAGTGGGAGGGACTTTGCTCCCCCAGTCCCCATCTTGCAGAACAGCCGTTTGAGAGGTGTGGGGAGAGTGGTTGCCAGTGAAGACTGAGACAAAAAAATGTTGCTGAGTACCTCGTCGTCCTCCTTGTCTGTTGTTACCAGTTTGCCAGTCTTGCTCATCACGGGGGTTATGCTTTCTTTGACCTTCCTTTTCTGGCTGACATTATGACTATATTAGTGGACTTATGACATTCTTCAATTCTAGGGTCCACAAGGACACCACCATCATCTTCTGAATACAAGATAAGTGAAGACCCATGCAGTAACTTTTCCCATCAGCTTCAAGTAAAGGTATAAACAAACAAACAATCCATATATAGTAAGTTTGGATGTAATGTGGAATTGTGGCAAAAGCATGAAAATAATCCTAAGTGAACCCCAGAGTAAAAAGGAAGAAATCAGCTGTCCCCACCACAGTGTTTCTCCCAGCAAAACACTAGGGATGCTGATGATTCTCTGACCTGAAGCCGATGAACTCAGGGCCTAGAGGGCAGGAGTTGCTACTTCAAGGTTGGTGTATATATATCAGATTAACTGGATGAAATTTTGACTATAAGCATAAATGTCATTGTAGCTGGACTAATAACACAATTAGACTGCTAAGACTTTAGTTAGGCTACAAATAATCCTTAGCTTTCCACCTAAGTTGAGTTCCTTTGAACGCCATAAAATGCGTTGTTGTAGTGTTACAAACTGTGCAACTGTGTTCTAAACAAATAACTGCTTTTTCAGAGGTGGCTGAACCTCCATGTGTAAAGAGCACGTATTACCTGGAGATCTTCTGGAGACAAAGTCACCCTTCATTACAGATGAGGCAGTGAAAGGAGCTAACAAAGTTTAGTACCTCTCACACACAAAATGCTGAGGGAAGTTTCGGAATGAAATGTAGGCTAGCTGTGGAAAGATTACGAGGTTGTTAAGCATAGTTCTGGATTTCAGCACCTAATCTCTGCTAATGTCCTGGTTTAGATGCTTCAGGTGAGGCTGAGAAGACTGATGAGACCCAAGCAGACATTAGATGTTCAAGTCTCAGAAAACAATTAAGAACAAATGCCTCCTTGCTGTAACTTTTAACCCAAATTTCAGCCAGAGCCTATATTTTGGCCCTGAATGGCTCAGGTAAGGATAACCCGGATGTCTTAGCAGAATCCCAGTCTGGGCATGCAGACACCCTTTTTCTGCTGAATCAATCACTGTGATTCAGATGATGCGTAGAGGTGCCCAGACTCTATCAAAAGAATTAGGACAATCTTAGCCCTTTTTTTCTCTACAGGCCTTACCGTAAGCTCCCTTGTGCCAGGGTTTAGTTGCCTGTGCACCAGGGCCACAGGGCCCAGCTCTCAATCAGTTCTGCTGAGTAACTGGTGCTCTGGCTGCTGAGAGAGAAGCAGACAGTGTTCATGGAGATGAGAAAGTCACCAGAACAGGCGGTGGTGGGACTGGTGACACAAGACCCTTAGTAGGTCAGGTATTCATAAACAAAAATGTCAGAAGGAAAGGTATAAAAGCCTAAAAGACCAGAGCTGGGGAGGTCAGGCAGCAAGGCTGGTCCCATCCAGGACTGGTCAGCAGTCATGCATCAGGCTGGGCCATTGGCATCCACAGTGTCTGTGAAGCTGGGGCAGATGTCAGCTAGGTAATACCAAGGACCTACTGGATGGTCCCTATCCTACTGGATGGAGGCCACCCTATCCCCTCCTGGCTGTCACCTGCTGGCCAGCAAAGGCACCTCACTGGGATGGTGAGCACACCAGTCCTCAGCCTGACAGCTCGCAAGATGTTTGCTGTCTTATGTGTGTGGTAGCCTTTTATTTGTAAATTATGTATATTCTGCTTGCTTGCATGTCTCTGTGCTTGGCTAAGAAGCCTGAACTAATTTACCCAAAAGAGGGGCAGTAATAGTCTCCAAGAAAGTGGCTACATATGATACAATGTAACTTTTGGGTCACAAACAGCATGATAGATATCTGCATTCTATTCACTTTCACCTCATTTTGCTCATCCCTAAATACCATCTGCAGCTATTTCCATTTAAAAACAAGGGACATCATGCTGTCACCCACTTTTTCAGTAAGAGATGGTAGCTAAAGCATTTCCCAGAACCTTGACATAACTGCTAAGATACTAAAGAAATAATATGAAAGAAGGACAAAGGTAGGAAAGGATCAGAAAGGAATGATCTCTATGATCTTGAAAATGGATCACTGTGCAACTAGTAAACCAGCAGTTTTTCCACAGAAAAAAAAAAAACAAAAAACCCAGCATGTACAAACTTGAAACTGTAGCCTCATGACTATGTAATTTGGAACAGGCATTTTGTTGCTAGAGTATTCCCAGTGGTCTTTCTGATTTTCTCCAATGACCGTCTAGTGTATAACACACATTTGTAGTCATGAGAGTAGCATCCCAAGCTTATGACTGCTGTTCTAACAGTGAAACTGTAGGGTTAAGCTTTTGTTGCTTGTTTTTCTCTTATTCCTGTAAATCTTATATTGGCAGCACTGAGAGCTGCTTCAAAGCAAATGGCAAACCTTTCTCCTCTTAATGGTTTATGCAATTTCCTACAAAATGGGCTGCATGAATCTGAATCACTTCAGAGCAGCATGAAAGCTGAAGCCAGTTATCTCATTTTCTGGATGAGTGCTTTAGCCTCAAACTTCTACTCAAAAGTCAATCGATGCTATCTGTGTCTTAAAAAGTGAGCCATCCTTATTTAAACATGACCTTTGAGAGTCAGACTACATATTTTAAATCCCAGTGGACAGGTATACTTGGTGTACATCTAAAGTCAGGAGCTCTGCACTCAAGAGAAATTAGGGCATTCTTAGTACGTTTAGGTTTTCCGTCAGCTAGATATAAACTAGCTGTATAGTATAAGGTTCCCTCCTTATAGCTGATAACACAGAAATTAGTTTCCAAACCACTAAAATATAACTACACTCAGAGCGTTGCACACTTCTTAGATTTGGACATAAGTTCTACTGACATTTTTACTTCATGCTGGATTTCAATGGAGAGGAAATCGGTTTGTCCAATCCCTAGTGTTCTGGGAAATTTGAATGGGTCACCCAAAAAGAAACATCCTGTGCTAAAGGTATAGTCCAGTCTGAATGACTGTGGATCCAGGGTCTGTGAGTATCATGGTATGGTTCTAACCTACATTTTTTCAATGGCCCAGATCATTCTCTTGACAATCTAGGCATATTTGATAAAATACTTTAGGGAATCACTTCAACACATATCAAAACCAATACCAACTGTAAGAATGTTATCAATAATGTCTTCAGACATTCTTACTGACTTTGAGAACTCTGATGGTCCTTTTCACCATTTCAATTTTTCCATCTTACATTTTTCACTATTCAGTTGTACAAACGGAGTACTGTATGCAATCTCCTTTCTGATGTTGCACTAAATTTGAAATAAGATTCCTTCTGTATTTAAACACATGTAAATAGTTAAACGTGTGTTTGTTTTAACAGACAGAAGTTAATATGTTACAAAAATACTCAGTTTGGGAAACGTATATATATTAAAATGTATATATATATAAAAACATGTATATATATAAAATCATGTTATCAGATTCATTGCTTTGAGACCACTTTCCCTTCACCTTCTGTGATAAACTAAAAGCATTAGATAAGTACAGTGATAATTTTCAACATATTTTGAATGCACTAATGCAACTTAATTCACTAGTCTAAAAACAACTGAAGTTTTGAGAGTCATGGAAGGAAGAGAGAATTGTCTTATTAAAAAGCTCTAAGAGATTAAAAAGCTGGTCTGATTAGAAAGAATGGTATTGTCTGAGATAGGAAAGTAACATTTTAACACTGTAGAATGTTTATGTTTGACAGAATTAGATGGACCTTTGTATCAATTCAACTGTATATGGGACTCCAGTATTATATGCTAACAGTATTGGATCGAATACAATTGAAAGTATTACGGGCATGATGCTTTGCATGTCTATTTATTTTGTCTAATGAAGAACAAATTTTCTTTTCACTATTTTACTTTTCATATCTGGAAGGTGTTATTATAAAGAATATTTCTGATAATATTACACCAGTAATATAACTAGCTGCCATAGCTGGAGGCTGTAAAGGGTTTATTTAATTTTCCCTGACTACCTAACTTGCCACATAGGCTGAACTGTAAGTATTTTTAGATGCTTGTTTTATATTTAATATTAGTAAACAGTTTTAAAATTTAGCATATGCAAATATACTGCTTCTAGGAATGAAACACCATTACTCTTCTGTATCTTTACAGTGTTCTCCAAAATATGCTAATTTGAAACAGAAGAAAACCTGTAAGTAAAACTAAAAAAAAAGAACACAGAAATTTGAAGAAATGTAATCACATTCAGCTGATTTTCAAGCTAAACTATATAGAATTCAGAATATATAAACACTTCAAATCTCATCTGAGGTTTTGTTAGTTTTTTTTTTTTTCAATTGCATTCAAAGCTATATAATTTTGAACTCTTCTTAGCATGACTCAAATGAAACACATTCCTAGAAAACAAGGTAGGTTTCCATTGTTTTGATAGTTTATGGCTCAATAAAGCATGAGGATACTTGTTTAACTGGAAGTCAATGAATGGGGGTGATCGATCTAATTACTGCACAAGATAAACCTGTTGATGAAAAATGATGAATTTAGCTATTTTACGGGTTCTACTTTTAGACTAATACCTTTGCTTTCCCTGTTTAAAAAAGCTCACTATCTTGTTTCTTTCTTTGCTGGTGGGGTATATAATTTATCATCTAATTAACTTTTGAATTACTTTCACCTATCTAGGGAACTTTATTTAGATTAAGTACCTAAGGTCTATTAAAAGTCAACTAAGGGAACTGTGCTCTCCACAGGCAACAAGCCATCCCTTTTAGGATCATCTTAAGGACCACTCAACAGTTTTTCTGACATTCTATGAAAGAATCCTTTCAGGAATACTTAAGAAAACCAGATGAATTAAATCTGAATAAACTGCTGAGAAAAAATGGTAGAACTATTATGTGAAAATGTAAGATATTGGACCATCTGTTCCATTTCTATTTGACATTATTAAATAATCCTAGAGACAAAAAAAAAAAAAAAGATCTGGCTGGTTTGTTATGATCATTGGCTTGTGATATAAAAAAAAATAACAAGGCTAATTTTGTCAGGATTTTTATTTTTTACTGAAAGTATTTGATTTAGATAGCTTTTATGAACTCGTAAAAGCATTTAAATATTCAGTCACAAATCCTTTAGTTGAGCGATATATGAACTAAGTTCAGACATTCACTCATATCTAAAAATAATTTTTAAAAAATCTGCAACACTTGGGAAATTATGTATCAGACATTATTGGCATATCTTTTGCTTCAGTAATGAATAATTACAGCATGTCATCATATATTAAGTAATCAAAAGCAGGAACATATGTAAGATTTATAAGTTAGAAACAGTTTAATTTAAATATGAATGGATGCCGGTGGCATAGATGAAGCACACCATTCTTTCCATTTGAGACTTAACATCAAAACAGTCTAATGATCTTTGACCTTTATGCTGTGGAGGTTGACTATGCAAACAAAATGGGTTTACTTTAAAAGGGAAGGTGCCATCTGCAAAGCTTTATAAAATTTCAGGCAACTTAGCCTTACAATTTTATTAATTACCAAGTATAAGTCTTTTTCATTCTCTGTTCACCTGTTCTCCATGGAAGAGATAATTTATGGAGGCAGAAGTCAAGAGGAAAAAGGATAAATGAAGCAAAAAAGGAATTAATTGGTATGTAGATAATGAACCAAGGCCTGATAATGCATTTCTTAGATAAGGGCAATGAGACAAACTGTGTCTGATAGAAGAAAACCATAAAGAATATATTCAATAAAAGTCTTACTCATTTATAAAGATTTATTTTAACCTTATAAAAAGGAAGCCTATTTAAATCAGCTCCGTTAAATCTTAATTCAAATTCAGTTTGAATGTCTTACTGCTTTATCAGCATCCAATTTGGCATGTAGATCTTAATAATTCTCCTGATGCTTTTTTGAGCTTTGATTTTTGATCTATATTCATCTAAAAGTTTAAGGTTTTCTTTGACATATTAGATTTCTTCTTTGACATATTAGATTTCTTGATTTTTGCTTATTGCTCACTGAAGATGTCATCCACATCAGAGTTTCATTTTTAGCTATCCTGATGCTAAATAAAGTATAGGTGTGATTCAGCTAACAAGTTTTAGACATCTACGTTAAGATGGAAAGAACTTCTCCTTAAAAGTCTCTTTCTTATCGTTACAATGACTAATTCCTTTATACTTATAATTAGGCAAATATAATTAAATGTCAGATTATTTACTATATTAAGAATAAATTTAATTCATTCTGATTTATTTATTTATTTATTTATTTAAAAATAATTTTCTTCTATCTTATAACAGTTTTAACGTCAAAAGAATATGTTTTTTAAAAACAAAAAATGGGAGCTATAT
The DNA here is from genome assembly GCA_013398815.1 of Ibidorhyncha struthersii. Taxonomy (NCBI): domain Eukaryota; kingdom Metazoa; phylum Chordata; class Aves; order Charadriiformes; family Charadriidae; genus Ibidorhyncha; species Ibidorhyncha struthersii. The sequence continues at coordinate 103,505 of VZSZ01010404.1, forward strand.
GAATGGAAGGAGAATTAGAGTTAGAGGGATATGCAGACTGTGGTGAGATGGAAAAAAAGAGATTATTAAAAGGGGCTTTGACTTTGAAAAGACAGTAAAAGTAATCCGCAAAGGACTTAACTACCTGAATTTCTGTGCCCACCTCTTTATGCTCTTAATTCCTTGAAGTCCTCATTCAGCTGTTACCCAAAGAACCTTAACTGTTTACTTAGTTCTTACTCAATTCTCTACTTCTCTTGTCACAGAAATTTTTGCCAAGTACACACTGCTTACCAACTTTACTGTTGGTTTATGGCTGAGCCATTCTAGACTCCTTTATAATTGATGGAAATAATAGGTACTTCCAGAATTTAAATCTCTTATCCTAAAATTAGTAAATAAAATATATCAGCGGAATCTGGAACATGAATATTAACAAATTAAGAGGTAAAGAAATAATTTCCCTGAACATTTATTTGTTTTTAATTGGCTTTACAAGGGATGTAGCAGGAATAGCTCTAATATAAATATTAAAATAGTTGATTCTTAAAATTAGATGAGATAAACTTCATCTGTATGCTTAAATATCTGCTTTTGGATACACATAGGTATCCAAGACTTGACAGTAGTGGGGCTTACTTTTCAGTTAAGCTGACATCATTCTCCCATCTGTCCCTAGGTCTAGCACAGATCTGTCTTTTCCTTCTGAGTGGGTTTCTACAGCATACTGCCAGAGAAGGAAAAAATCTACACAAAGAGGTTCATGCTGTATCAGTGAATTCATAAGCACTCTGCAGCAGTGAAGAAATATAAAAATGCAGTTTCCATTGTCCCCTATTAGGCTGTCTTTGATGAGACATCAAAGAAATATTTGTAAAGATTCTGTAGGTCAAACGATGCAAATAATGAAAACGATGACAAAATCTTTTGCTGACAGTGCATGTAAATACGATTAGTTAATTCAAATTTATATAGCATGTATCAATGCATGAATAACACTGCATGAATACTTGAGAATCTTATTGCTGAGATGCTAGTACAGTTGAACCTGATAGACCTTTATCAGTCTTCTCTCTCTGGCTGCTAGCACATTAGGGCTGGACAATTTTAAGAATCCTTGAAATGTTGCCTCTTCTCTTTATACCTCTGACACATCTTTCGAACATGTTCTTTCAAACATTTAGGCAAATTAGACCTTGTTTTCTGGGGTCAGTACTGGGCACAAAGGATAAAATCTTAGGCAGTCTAAATGTATCCTTTTTTTGCAGAGTATTCTCAGTTAGACATTCAGTTTTTCATTTCATTGAAGAAGCCTTATGACAGTGAAGTTTATTGAGAAAATTCCAGTCACTGATAATTTTTTCTTGTTGAACTTTAAACTCCTATATCTTCTCTTATAGTGTAAGTCAATCTTATTCATAATCTGACTTTAAAACTAAACGCCCATTTTCTATTTTTGAAGAGGAAATGCCAATTTACAACAGTGAACATATATAAAAGATGAAAAAGAAGGTAGTAAAATATCCATACCATAGACCATTTAAATACAAGTTTGTTCCAATTTTTCATTTCTCATTTCCAAGTTCTTTTAAAGTGCTTACAGGTGTTTTTTCTTTCCTAGGTTTAGAGTAAGTACAATTTCTACTGTTGCCAGGCCTGTGGAAACAGAGTCACACTGCTAATTTTTAAAGTTTTTTCTTCACCTGCTGGTGTTTCTTTCTGAGAAATGCTTTCTGAATAAGACCTGAAGTAACTTAAACTACTGATTATAGCCTTGCATATTTGCTTACTTTTGTATTTTGGTTTATTTAGCATGACATGTTTTTATCACACCAAAGGCACTATTTTGCAAAGCCATTCTCTGTTTAGAATAGAATAGAATAGAATAGAATAGAATAGAATAGAATAGAATAGAATGGAATGGAATGGAATGGAATGGAATGGAATGGACCTACAATGGTAGTCTATTCAACTGCCTGACCACTTCAGGGCTGACTAAAAGTTAAAGCACGTTATTAAGGGTATTGTTCAAATGTCTCAAACTCTGACAGGCTTGGGACGTCAATCACCTCTCTAGGAAGCCTGTGCCAGGGTTTTACCACCCACTCAGCAAAGAAATGCTTTGAACCTCCCCTAATGAAGCTTTGAACCATTCCCACATATCCTGTCACTGGATATCAGGGAGAGGAGATCAGCACCTCCCTGTCCACTTGCCCTCCTCAGGAAGCTGTAGGGAGCAATGAGGTCGATCCTCAGCTTCCTTTTGTCCAAACTAGACAAACATGGAGTCCTCAGCCACTCCTCATATGCCTTCCAGCCCTTTCACTAGCTTTGTTGCCCTCCTCTGGATGCATTCAAATACTTTAACATCCTTTTAAATTGTAGGGCACAGAACTGCACATCGTCTGTAGTTCTTCTAAGTCAGATCTCATATCACATCACTGTTTATGCTCTTGGGGCACTTTCCTTTGTACATTTCTCACTGAAGAATGGTAAAGTTCTATATAGAGGTGATGTTTTACTTTTTTAATACAGTTTTGTATATGAAAAACATCTCCACATTCACAGAGTATGCCAGGTACATTACCTTCAAAAAATATGATGGGACTTCTCTTTTGCAAATGCAACATCAGGGGATCCTAGACAGAAACACTCAGGTCCATGACCTCAAAGTCTGTGCAGAGATATTGTCTTTTTTACTAACAAGCCATGTGTTTCTGCATTATTGATTCACTTTGTAATTCTTATAATCCTTTTTCTTTAAGTATGGGAACCTGTAATATTTCATTTCGTTCCCCTGTTTTTTGAGAACTTTAACTTTTTTTTAATTATTAACATGTCCCAGTTCATATTCTCTATTATTTTCATTGTTTTGTTAGAACCCCAATTAATATTTTTTGATCTTGTGAACTGCATTACTATCTTGTTCTATTTATTCCTTTCATATACTTCCATATCATGTTTTGTCTGCACTGTTCTGCATTTTTTACCCTTATAATGGCACAATTTGCAAGATGATTAGTTGCCCAGTTACTTAGCTTACCCTGGACGTAAGATCAGTACTACTGCTCTTATTATTATTCTGTTTCTATTGCTACCCCAATTATTAATTCTGATGTAGACTTATATAGACATCTATGTTTTGTCTGATTTGGTTTTCTCATCTCTTTTGCACTGCAGTTCATTGTTTATGATGCTGTCATATCAATCAAATCAGTTCATTTTGAACTACTTAACCTCTTCAACTATATCAGTTTCTTGAGGATGCATGTAGCTTTGGCAAGAACAAAGATGGAGGGAGGAAGGCATGCAGGAATGCAGGCAGGAAGGAAGGTTGTTAATACCCCAATGACTCTATGGACACATTTATATTTACTAACAAATTCATTTAATTTTACTGCAAATTTTTTTCATCTATTTGCTTTTTGCTAAAGAAAAACTTGTACTTAACACCATACATTTGTATCTTACATACATTTACATCACACAGATTTAGTCCATTTTTTAACTTGTCGTTTGCATGGTTTCACTAGCAAGACCTAACTGCTTCATGAACTTCTTAGCTGTAACTTTTAAGGGTTTGAGGCTCACCTTATATCTAATTTATGAATTAGATTATTTGAACTAAAAAGTCATAAAGCCTTCCCAGCTAGTCTTTTAAGTTTTTGTTGTCATTGCTTTAATCTCTCAGAGGACTGCTCCATGCCTTTCTGCTTTCAAAAAAGCAACTTACCTGCTAGTCTAGCAAAGAAAAGTTTTAGTTTTTCTATCATTCTTTGACTCAATTAATCATTAAATAAAACTGAGAGTTCTTCAGGAGATTCTGAACTTGCTCTATCCACAATGTTTAAGAAGATTGGATCATATTGGTTAATACTTAAAGTGCAACATCTCTCTTTTTCTTTCTCTCTGAGAGGCATGATCAGTTAAGCTACAAGAGATCAGCATTGACTTCCTAACTGCTCTCCTTGACTGCCTGGAGGGAGTCACATGTAAATGTTCCACCAGCGAGTTATAAACAACAGCTACAGTATAACACCAGTGGTAGCACACTCTCAACAAAATTGCAGATGATACAAAACTGAGCTGATATACCAAATGGTTGTGCTGCCATACAGATGGACCTTGAAGAGCTGGAGAAATGCCATGAAGTTTAGCAGAAGGAAAAGTAAAGCCCTGCCCATGGGAACAAGTTACTACGGGCACCGGGACAGGCTGGTGGTCAGCTGGCTGGAAAGCAGCATTGCAGGGAAAGACCTGGGGATCCTGGTGGACAAAAATCTGACTATGAGCCAGCAGTATGCCCTTGCAGCCAAGAAGACCAACAGCGTACTGGGATGCATTAGTAGGAGTGTCATAAGCAGGCTGCGGGAGGTAATCCTTCTCGGCTCAACACTGGTGAAGCCACATCTGGAGTGCTGGGTCAAGAACAAGAGAAACATGGTCTTACTGGTGCAAGTACAGCAAAGAGCCATGAATATGATGAAATGATTGGAATACCTTTCATATCAGAAGAGGCTGAGATCTAGCACTGTTTAGCTTGGAGAAGAGAAGGCTCAGGAGGTATCTCATCAACGTATATAAGAGCCAGGCTCTTTTCAGCGGTCCCCACTGACATGACCAGAGGCAATGGACACAAACTGAAACACACGAGGTTCTCTCTCAATGTCAGGAAACACTTTTGTACTATGAGGTTGAACAAGTACTGGCATAGGTTGCCCAGAGATGTGGAGTTGCCATCCTTGGAGATATTCAAAAGCAGTCTGGACATGGTCCTGGGCAGCCTGCTCTAGTTGACCTGCTCAAGCAGGGGGAGTAGACAACATAACCTCTAGAGGTGCTTTCAACCCAACCACTCTGTGATTCCATGATTCTGTCACTTCAGGTGCAAGTGCTCTCAATTCCTTTTCTTTGATACTGTTGTGCTTAGCATAAGATAATTAAAGAAACTTTGATCCAAACTGGAAAAGAACAGCTAATGTGTGTAACATGTAGTATACACAATGGAAAAGTATGCACAGTATATGCATTATATGGTATGCAGTATACTGTGTACAAGTAATTTTTGCATAGTATTTAGAACACTCCAAGGCAAAAGGTGGGATCTTATCTGTACCCCAAATATATATCCATTATCAATTACCTTTTGATAAAAAAGTGTGTTTTCTTTTCTGTCTATGTTAGACTCACATGATTGCTTAGCATTTGGAATTAAAGCTACAACAGCCAGAATTAGTGGTTGTAAAAAAACCCATGGTGTGCAAGACTGCTAGGATGAGAGAGGCAGTTCTTCCCCACACTTTCATTTAGGTAGCTAAACCCCACAAAAAGTTTAAGATTTAAGACAAAATGCTGTGGTTTAGGCTTCTTATTGGTTGACTTATTCAGGCATCTTCTTCCCCGCATGTCTTTAGGGGTACAGCTATAAAAAGCAACTAGGGAGCAAGCTCAAGAACTGTTCTCCAGAGTGTCCACATTGCCAAACTGTGAGATAGCTTAAGCTGCCTGGATTTGCTTGGTCTTCTCCAGCTAGCTGTCCAAGGATAAATCATAATAGAGAGAATGAGCCCTAGACAGAGGAGATATGATCCAGAGATTGCCAGATGGTGTTTGTGCCAGGGATCCATCCTGGATTCTGCATAGTTTTTTTAGCCATACAGCTTCAGTGATTGCTCACCTCTCCTTTCTTGCACACTGAGACTTTCCTTATTTAAGAAATAAGAAACATAAAAACCTTGATTTGGGCATCTGGCCTAGTGTCAACCAAACTAATCTCTGGAACCAGTAAAATATTTCTCTGCCAGAATTAAGTGGTCCAACACATACTTGTGCTAATGAAATCATCCTGAGATACCATTGCACTGCCATACACAATCAGTTCAGCTTCTCAAGTGCAGAAAGAGACATCCCACATTTCTTTTTCCCAACATTGTGGATTTTATCTGGTGAATTTATTGCCATTATCATATTGTTATATGAGAATAAAGCTTTAGTTTTATTTTCCTCCTAAAAGTTTTAAATTTCCTTCATATTAATATTTTTTTTTGTCACAGTTTTTGCTTCTTCCTGCTTTGTAATACCTAGACAACGATTTTTGACATTTAATTTTTGCGTATTTATACGTCTTGATTCTAACATTGGCTATCTATAAATAATTTTATATGTCTCAGACAATATATGTGTTTTATGTGGCCCAAAATGACTCTATGATGTTGTAACTGATGATAGGCACCATACTGACATGCATATCAGACCTGTATTCAAATTAGGGGAAGATATATTTAGTCAGAAACATTACAAAATAAGTATTGAAGTGAGAGTTAACATCTTATTTAGCAAATTTTCTGAATCACTGGAAGCTGTATTACAAAAAAGGATGGACAGATTTGAAGCTATACTTGTCTAACTTGTGTTAAATAATAGATATTTCTTTAAGCAGGGTTTTTTTATATATAAATCAGTGTTATTAATGTAGAAGATTGTGTAATATTTGATATGGATACATAAAGGGTCTGTGAGGGCATTACAGCATAATGTGATTATGTCAGGAATTCTAATAAGGAAGCTTCAGACCTCTCCAGTTCCCAGGTAAAACCATAAATGTAAAAGAAAGATATAAACAAACTAACAAAAGCCATAGAGATGTGTAAAGGAAAATGAAATATTTTTTATATTAGAACCTCCAAAAGCATATATTTACCTGCCTGTGCTGGTTTTTAGCTGGGATAGAGTTAATTTTCTTCATAGTAACTAGCATGGAGTCTATGTTTTGGATTTGTGCTGAAAAAAAGGGTTGATAATACAGGGATTTTTTCATTATTGTGGAGAAGTGCTCACACAGTGCCAAGGCCTTTTCTGCTTCACACCCCACCCCACCAGTGAGTAGGCTGGGAGTGCACAAAAATTTGGGAGTGGTCACAACCAGGACGGCTGACCCCAACTGACCAAAGGGATATCCCATACCATATGACATCATGCCCAACAATAAAACCTGGGGAAGAAGAAAGAAGGGGGGTGCATTCAGAGTTACAGTGTTTGTCTTCCCAAGTAACCGTTATGAGTGATGGAGCCCTGCTTTCCTGAAGATGGCTGAGCACCCTGCCTGATGATGGGAAGTAGTGAATTAATTCCTTGTTTTGCTCTCCTGTGCACATCTTTTGATTTACTTATTAAACTGTCTTTATCTCAACCCACAAATTTTCTTACTTCTACCCGTCTGATTCTCTCCCTCATCCCACCAGGGGGGAGTGAGTGGCTCTGTGGGGCTTAGTTGCCAGCTAGGACTAAACCACAACACTGCCCCTCATATGAAGAGTATTCTATAAATTTCTCATTGTATTTGTACCTGATGATCACAAATTTTTTTTAATGTATAGTGAAAAGTAGAGAAAATTCAACTTTTGCATACAGAGACCAGGTTTAGAAACAGTATAAATGTTACCTTATAAAAGACCTGTGACATTTTTAGTTTTTTGTGTCAAAAGTAAAGATTATAAGAGTCACCGAAGTGTCAGAATGTGATAACATTAGGTTGTAACAAAAACATATGTATGGTATTTTTGGAAAAAAAATTAAAAAAAATAACAAAAAAGCTAGTGTACAAGTCATATTTTAAAAAAAATTGCACGATAGTTTTTGGCAGACTTTCAGAAAAGGATTGACTTAGTACCAACTGGTACATGTCAGGTAAAATCTTTTTGAAAATGCAAGAGATCCTAACAATACTTAACAGGAAACAAAGATCTCATTTTCTCTTAAGTAGAATACCAATTTTCTTCTGCAATCAGGAATAATGCTAAATCTGAAATTTCAAAAGAAAGTCTGTAATTATATAAACACATTTCCAAAGAAGTATGAAATTTTACAATAAAGTCTTTATCTTATATAAGTCTTATTTTTATATTAATTTATGCTTTTCCTCCATGTATATTTTTTAAGGGGTCCCCCCTTTTCAACGATAGCAGTTTTTCAAGTCACAGTCCTTTAGTTTCACCTTATTGATTTTGACATATCAATAAGCGATTGTTTCCACTTTTATTTCATGCTTCCTTTTGAAGAAGACATTCTAAGCAGATAGTCAAGTTCATTAGACATTACCTCTATATATTACTTACACTTTATGATATAATTATGTAATGAATTTTAAAAGAAATTTCAAACAGAGAGTGAGTGGAACTGCTAGCCATGTCATCCACTAAGAATACAAGTTTCTGGTGGGTCCAATACAGAACAAGCTAACTTAAGTCTAAATATTGTCTATTTAATAGAACCTGTTACTCTCAACGCTAACATATAGAATTCCCTGAGTGGGGTGCTAAAGGCTATCCTAAGCTTGTATAAACATTATTTTTTAAACTAAATATCTGTTTTCATTAAAAAAAAAAAAAAGTTGTTTTAGAGAACAACAGTGCCCGTTATGATCCAACCAACTGTGAACTGATATACTTTTTGAAAAAGTTGAGTTTCTGGAAGAAAAACATTAAGTGGAAATGAGCTGATTACATCAGAATACTCTACCATGGCTGTAAAAATCAAAACTACTGCTATCATAGGATGACTTTCTTCCACGATTAGTTATGTGTCTGTCATGGTTTGGGCTGGACTGGCCAATGAAAGTGAAAGACAGATGGTCTCCCCTACCTCCTTCTCCAGGGAGAGGAGGCAGAGAGCAAAAGAGACTTATAAGTTTAGAAAGAAACTAAGCTACTTGTATGAAAATATTAAAAAAAATAATAAAAAAGAAAATAATGAAATATATACAATATATACAAACCTCTATCAAGCTCCCAGGATGACAATCACATCACCAGCCCGCACTGAGGAAGTCCCAAACTGGACTCAGTGACAGATGGGAACTGTATTCTGGATTCTGGATCGGGATCAAAGGCAGATGAACAGACAAAGTCCTCCTCGGACATCGGCCATTGAAGAAAGAGGGCTGACCCTTTTATCCCTCAGCTTTGATACTGAACATGAGGCAGATGAGATGGAATACCTGTTGCTCAGTTTTGGGCCACCTGTCCTGTCCGCTCCTCCTCACAGGTGTGACCCCTCTACGCTTTTCCACCTCCGACCCGCCAATGGGGCAAATAACAAAGTGAGCTGGCCTTGGGTGTTATAGCAGTAAGTATAAGCAAGAGCCTCTCTGCATTCCATTCCTTGGCATAAATTACAGCTAATCAGGTCTTATCACTCTGAGAGTAAACACATTCTTCACAATATGATGTTAATTTCAGAGAGTTCAGTCAGTTAGAAGAGGTTTAGCTGCAGAGTAAAATTAAAAAGCAGAAAATGGGTTCTGTTTTAGCTCAAACCAGGACAACGTCATTTTAAGTAAAGCTCAAGTATTAAATATAACTGGACTGCTCTTTGCAAACTTTAAAAGACAGATGAACTAATAACAGAGAAAATAGCTGAAGGTGGATTTCCAGAAATTTCTGGGCCTTGTGTCCAGAGAGAGTAAAATATAAGGTCAGTTGGTTGCCCTGGTTGTCTGGCACACCATAAGCAACTCACAAGTAGGTCAAATTAATGGCATTTAATGAGTACTGAGTGTATTCACTGTTAATGCTTCTATGTGCTCTATATATTATTTCTTTCACTTCTCAGTTATTGTTTGCTACCTCATTTGAGTTTTATCCTTTTTCCAGATATAATGTACATAAACTGCACAGTTTTATTTTTAACATCACATCAAAACTGTTTCACAACATGTGCATAAGTTCTTTTTATTTTCTTCAAAAAGATGTACCTTTTATCCCGCAGATTGCTCAGGGCAAGGAAGAGATGTAATAGGGAACGCAGCCTTTGAAAGTCCCACTAGATAAGCCAGAAGTAGGTTGATCTGCAAAAGACAGCAAGGGAGAAACTTAAGAAGATATTGCAATGAAACTCAGAAAATAATGAAGAGCAAGAAGAAAAATGAGAAAACAGGTAACTCTAAGGGTGGTTAAATGTGTCTATTTGAAAAAAATGGGGGGGAGGAAGTGCTTTTTAAAGGTGGTTATAGTAAGGCTGTAATATACAGAACAACCTCCAGAGAGATTTGAGATTCAATTTGAAAATGAGATCTTGTTCCAGTTGATCAGTTAAGTGTACTATGCCTGTCATGGTTATGGAGAGATAAATTGTTCCTTTTACAAAAAGGTTTAGATTCAGTAATAGCATTTGTCGTGTCAAGTTGCTTAATAGATTTTCTATCTTTATAAAGAGGCAATCGTAAACCAAGTAAGAATTTTTGCACAGTCCTAATGTCTGCATTCTGGTGACCAGGAAGACTATGTATAAAATTATGTTAATTAATTTTGTGCCAGCACTCAAGACTGATTCAGAAATATGAACCGAGCAAAGAAATGAGCCGTATGTTCAAAAAATTATATATTGAGCCCCAAAATAACTGATTTTAGATTTTATTCAATACTATACTTATTACAGCTTTTAAAATCATGTGATATTTTATTTGAAATACAGTATATAACAGAGAATAATTTATCTGAATTTAAGAAACTTTATAGGACTAAACTTGCTACATAAATGAGAATTGTGAATACAGAGCCATACATCTGCTATGTACTGGACCCTTCTAAAGTTCTAGATGAACTTAAATTTAGTGGTATACATAATTTTAGATTTTTTTTTTTTTAAGAAAAACATGCTTTTCTAGAGAAAAACATCACATAGTAGTGAACTATATTACATTCTGATTTCATGCCAGTTCAGGCAGTAGATTATAACAACTGCAACCTGATATAAATCAAGCAATGAAATGACTGAAATATCCAGGAAAGCTACTCTTTTTTTTATTGTACATTTGAGTAAAATGTCTTCCCTTTCTTTCATATACAGAATGATAAACTCAGTTTCCCTTTATTTTCTCCTTATATTTGAGATATTTTATATATATGGTAGACCTCTTTTTAAATCATCCAGGGTCTTTGGTTGATCCATGATCCATTCTAAAGGCTATGGCTGAAAGACTCTGGAAGTTAGAGAAATAGTTGGCATGAATTTCATACCCAATGTGTAATAATAACAAACAAGTGTCTGAAGAATACTTATGTGGGTTGTGCAGCTGTCAGTAAGAATGAAATTTGTTTTGGCGTAGAACATCCAGACTCCTATTATTATAGGTAAGGTGTAAGTTTTCTTTGTAAATTCATTGTTCCTAAAACTATCAGTAATTTAACTAGGTAACTGGCCAACAAATTTAGCTCACAGGATCATAGGACAATTTGGGTTGGAAGTGACATCAGGTCATCGGCGTTATCTATCTGGAGTTCCGTAAGGCCTTTGACACCGTCTGACACAACATCTCTCTAAATTGGAGAGATAGATTTGACGGCTGGACGGTTTGGTGGATGAGGGACTGGTTGGAAGGTCACATCCAAAGGGTAGTGGTCAACATCTCAATGTCTGGATGGAGACTAGTAAAGAATGGTGTCCATCAGGGCTCCATATTGGGACCAGTACCATTCAATATCTTCATCAATGACATAGACAGTGGAATTGAATGCACCCTCAGCAAGTTTGCAGATGACACCAAGCTGAGTGCTGTTCACACACGTAAGGGACGGGATGCCATCCAGAAGGACTTGGACAAGCTCGAGAAGTGGGCCTGTGTGAACCTCTTGAGGTTCAATAAGGCCAAGTGCAGGGTCCTGCATTTGGGTTGGGGCAACCCCCAGTATCAATACAGGCTGGGGGATGAAGGGATTGAGAGCAGCCCTGAGGAGAAAGACTTGGGGTTACTGGTGGATGATAAGCTGGACATGAGCCAACAATATGTGCTCGCAGTGCAGAAGACAAACTGTATCCTGGGCTGCATCAAAACCAGCCTGCCCAGCAGGTCGAGGGAGGTGATTCTGACCCTCTGCTCTGGTGAGACCCCACCTGGAGTACTGCATCCAGCTCTGGAGTCCTCACCACAGGAAAGACATGGGCCTGTTGGATCAGGTTCAGAGGAGTTGCCACAAAGATGATCAGAGGGCTGGAGCACCTCTCCTATGAGGAAAGGCTGAGAGAGTTGGGGCTATTCATCCTGGAGAAGAGAAGGCTCTGGGAAGACATTTTGCAGCCTTCCAGTACTTAAAGGGGGCCTACAGGAAAGATGAGGACAGACTTTTTAACAGGGCCTGTTGTGATAGAATCATAGAATCATAGAATTGTCTAGGTTGGAAGAGACCCTTGGGATCATCGAGTCCAACCATCTACCCTACTCTACAAAGTTCTCCCCTACACCATAGGACAAGGTGTAATGATTTTAAACTATAAGAGGTTAGATTCATACTAGTTACAAGGGAGAAATTTTTTAATATGAATGTGGTAAAACATTGGAACAGGTTGCCGCGAGTGGTGGTAGGTGCCCCATCCCTGGAAACATTCAAGGTCAGGTTGCATGGGGCTCTGAGCAACCTGATCTAGTTGAAGATGTCCCTGCTCATTGCAGGGGAGGTTGGACTAGGAGGCCTTTAAAGGTCCCTTCCAACCCAAACTATATTTTCTGTGATTCTATGATTATATTCCATTGTCTCTCATCTTTCCATTGTTGGGGAATTTTTTATTTTGTCTCTTGAGTTGAATTAAATGTTTGTGCTTAAATATATAATAAAATCCCTGACATTGGACCGAGTCCTACCAGTTCTACAAGGAGTCAGCAAAAATGCATCACAAGCTGATTCCTTATATACACTTGCACCAGCACCAATCATGCAAGTCTTAGCATGGGGCACCTCAGCCTGGCATTTGGTCCATCGCCTCCAACACCAGCTCTGCTGCTTAAAGGTGGACCTCGAGTGCTCACATCATTCCAGGGTTATTACAATACAAGACTACAGATGTTTCTTATTACCAAGGGAGACTTCACATCCCTACAGGGAGTCATTCTGTCCCTGACATTCCTGCCTCCAGTCAGTTTAACCCCTTCTGCTGTTGGGTTTTCTTGCCCTCTATACCAAATCATTCTTTGGTCACACATTACCATTGCTGAGTAGTTACAATTTGAATTTCCCTTTACCACCATGTCTCACAGTGAAAAGCCTGGGTCCATCTTCTTGATGACTTCTTCACAGGTACAAGAGCAGCTGCTGTTCACTTGCAGCTGTCTCTTCTTAAGGCTGAACAAGCCCCAGTCCTTCAACTTCTCTCACAGGGCAAATTCTCCCAACCTGACCATAGTCATGGCCTCCTCTGGACTCAGCCAAGTTGATCAACACTTCACTGGCAATGAGGAGACCTTAAGCTGGCCAGTGTAAAGCAACTGGAAAGTGTTGTTCCACAAGAATACTTATTTTGTGTTTGTTGCTTCTATCTTAGATCTGACACAAATAAAAATAAGTTTGTCTGTTTGTTTCCCCAAATACATTTGTTGATTTAGTAAAATTATAATCTTTCCTCCAAATTGTGCCTAACATTACCAAGTGTGCCACCACAGGCACTGTTGATTTACAATGTTTTACAAGCACTGTTCAGTGGGTACCCGACAGTCTATTTGGGAAACCTGTTTCAGTGTTTGACTACTTTCATTGTGATTTTTTTTGCCTAGTAACTAACTGGAAGTTTTGTTGACCTGCCATTTATGTGCATTGTTTCTTGTCCATTTGTCATGCACCTCTTTCAGAGGCACCTTCAGAAAACTTTAAGCGGAATTCATAAAACTAAAATATTTTAAAATGAAAAAAAATCTTGGTAAAATATGTAGGAACTTTATTTTGAAAAAGTATACTATAAAATATAGCCATTCCTTTTAAAGGAAGAGATTTTAGTACTGCTCTCAAAGTCAAGAGCTACTTTTTAGTTTTGGGCTGAATTTTAGTACCAATATGCTAAAATAATAGAATACATAAATAATCATGGAGGAATAGAAGGGGAATTCATTTTGTTATTCTGCCTATGCTAAGGCCAACACTGTCAGAAATGTTTGTAATTAATAAGATAAAATTTAATCTTATGAGCATCAATTTCAAGTTAATTATTCAGTGACATCACCCTTCTATTATTTAAACTATAGCAAATCTTACATTAATTTCCTAGTAACTGCAGTGTAAATAGATGTGTGCAAAAGGCAAAAACCAGTCAGAAATCAAGTCTGAGTTTCCATTAGTGATCACACGATGAGTAATGAACACAATGATCCTGATATGTTTGTTATTGAAATAGATAGCTATTTCAAAATATAAATATATTGAAATAAATGGCCAGAAGAATTGAACAAATTCTCATAACACGATGTATTAATTATCAGTAAGACTGCTATACTGATTTTTTTTAATAACTGTATGCTTTTTAAACCAATTCTGGTGGTATGTTCTGATATTTGTGGTCTTTGAAAACTTAAAGTGTTAATAGTAGAAAATAGAGATTGCCTCATATTTATTTATGTGAAGATACTAATCTTTGTGAAGACTAGGAAGGGGCATCAATATGTTGATCACCTACTCCAAATCTCTTGCATGCTTTAGAAATTTACCAGAGAACTAACTTTTTATAGTTGAAATTTGGAGGCACTAGTTTCACTTTAGTATAAATCCTGTCACTAAAAGTGTTTCAGGTGCACACTCTCTATTCTGTTATCTACTAGAAAGCTTTCATGGTTACTGTCAGATTTTTCTACCTGTCTAGTCATCTCTCCACCTGGACAATGCATCTGAAAAGGAGGCCTGCTCTGTTACCCCCTAGAGACACTGGAGGATAGACTGGGTAGCTAAGCTGAGTCACCTACAGTCCTACATTTTATTTATCTGCTTACTTTAAAAATCATACTTAACCCAAGCTAGATTAAGATAAAATATGAATAAAAAATAGCTAATTCAGATAGGCTAGTAAACAACTGCATAGATAAAGCATGAAAAATAACACCCTAAGAGTAAAACTTCATCGGAAATATCTCTCTTCCTTATTCAGTTAACTTTCTATCCTTTTTAGTAAGATGGCTGACAGGTTTTATTTTTTGCATCACTTATGTATCAATTTATAATTATTCTGAAGACCCTAATTGAGACTCCTAATTAGTGAGCTAGCTCTTACCTTAGAAAACTTTCTTTAAAGAACATCTTTAATTATATCTCTTCAAGGACACCCTTGGCCCCACCTGAGTGATGTTAGTTTTCCTAATCAATTTACTTTCTGAAGTCTTTGATAGTGTCCAGACACATTTAAGTTTCCATTCAGGAACTCATATTTCCCTTCCTTATTTATGAGATAATTGGATCATTTTTAGTTAAGCGTAATGTCTCTTATCTTCATTTTTAGACAAGTTGTCAATCTCCCATCCTAGCTTGGCTAGTAAAGAGCTCCTTACCAAGAAGTACAACTGACTTCCTTTCTCCTTTTCTGACCAATTGCCATGTTTCAGTAAGAAATGTTTCTAATATTCAGCCGAGCTTAACAAACGTTCTTGATAAAAACATCTAAAAAGGGTAGCTTTTTGTAGCTCATTATTAGCTCCAGACTGAAACCAGGCAAAACAATAATGGAAATAAATTTTGATTGACTGAAATGCTTCCCTCTTTCTTCACCATAGAAAAAAAAAAAAATTGACATAATCATTTGAAGAATGTGTACAGTATATGTTTTTAATATTCATACAAACATTATTTTAATAAACTCAAACAGAAGTAGAACAACATGTCCTGACAGATGTTGGTTTTATATTTATAAAGACAAGAACGAGATGGTGCAATTGTCCTTACTTTTGCTGCTTTTTAAGGGGTAAAGCAAAGAGTTGTTCTTGTCAGGGGACTATATATTAATCTGGTTTGATTTTCTTTAATTAAAATAAAAAAAAAAAGAGGTTTCAGGCACTGAGTAACTTTCCTTTATTGAGTCATGCACTTCTATTTGACTTACTATGACTTAGGTTGTTTGGCAAGATTATCATTTCATTAAAGTTTACATCTTCTGAGATGATTCATATTCTATTTTGCCTTGTTAGGACAATCCCAATAATGTAGATGTCTTATCCTTTCCACAATCAGTCTCAGGTCAAGTTGATACAATAACAGCTTAGCCATACCTCACTGAGCAGCGACAGACTTCGTACTTCCATAAGAATGCATGACAGCCAGGCTAAGGAATATGCCAGGTAAAGAGCAGGGCGGTGTTCAGTCTCTTATCTTCCTGGTACGTTCTCGGGCAAAATACACCTACACCAAAATTCAGTCTTTAATTTCAAGCAAAATAGCTTGGAAACATTTAGCTTTATTGTGTGAAAGAATGAGGTGTTACAGAGTTCTGCAAGTGAATAATCGGTTGATTATAAAAAAACTACTTAATTTGATTTGGGATAGATACCAAGAAGCTTACTTTTCATAGGCCATGAATCCCTTCCTGATGTGCATTGACCAGAGGGAGTTTGCTTTAAGAAGTACCTCACCTGGAGTACCGTGTCCAACTCTGAGGTCCCCAACATAAGGACATAGACCTGTTGGAGAGAGTCCAGAGGAGGGCCACGAAGATGATCAGAGGGCTGGAGCACCTCTCGTATGAAGACAGGCTGAGACAGTTGGGGTTGTTCCAGCTGGAGAAGAGAAGGCTCCAGGGAGACCTTATAGGAGCCTACAAGTACTTAAGGGAACCGTACAGGAAAGCTGGGGGGAGGGACTCTTTATCAGGTAAGGTAGCACTAGGATGAAGGGTAATGGTTTTAAAGTGAAAGAGGGTAGATTTAGATTAGATATTAGGAAAAAAATTCTTTGCTTTCACGGTGGTGAGACACTGGAACAGGTTTCCCAGGGAAGTTGTGGAGGCCTCATCCTTGGAAGTGTTCAAGGCCAGGTTGTATGGGTCTTTGAGCAACTTGGTCTAGTAGAAGTTGTCCCTGCCCAGGGCAGGGGGATTTGGAACTAGATGATCTTTAAGGTCCCTTCCAACTCTAAAAATTCTATGATTCTGTCATGATGAAGTACATGTTGAAAACTAATTTGACTGGACAAAATGAATGGATTGTTCACAAATATCATATTAAAAGGCATTTGTTTTTCAATAGTAATAAGAATTAGGTCTGTAATCTATGTTCCCCACTACTGCAGAAATTAAATATGTTCATTCTTTAAATCAAAAGTACTTGTGGTTACTTTTAGCAGACTTGCTTGGCACACCCTTTTCAGACAATAAATTTGGGTTGCCAGTGTTTGAGATGTGTATTATATAAATGAAGACATGAGGTCCTTGTTTAATGAAAAAAACAAGGTAAAATATCTAATAGACTTAGCTGTGATCTGACAGAAACATTCTCTAGAATTAAGAGAGTTATCCCTAGTTATTCTGTATATTGTGGAAAATATGTAACATTTCACTGGCCCTAATTAAGTGCCTAATATGTAAGAGGTTATTAACCGGTTATGCTTTCTCCCACCATGAATGTTTACGTGTTTATTAAATCCATACCAATGCTTGATATTCTCTCACCATGTACCCTAGTTAATTAAAGGTAATGTAGTATTAGAAAGGATGCCCTAGGTCATTAAATTGCCTGGTATTGCAAGGAGCCACAGTTCATAATTTTTCTATAACTGGACTGAACTGTTTCAGGGGTGGTGGGGGTAGTGGTTTGGGTTGGTTTTTTTTTTTAAACATTCAGTGATTTTTCCCCCACTTCTCTGATTGCAAATCTACTCCTGTACCTCCTTGCTCAGATGGTTAAAATCTTTTTCTAATTTATAGCCTGAATGTACTTAAGACTAGTTTATATGCACTAGGTTTTGAGCCAGTATTGTCTTTATTAGCTAGCTATTATCTTTCTGGGCCATTTTCCACGGTATATTTATAGAGAGGTCATCTTTCTTCTAAGTCTATTTTGCCAGGTTAAACCATCCAATTCTGTCATTCTCCATAAGATGAAGTGTCTTCAGACTCCTAATTGTCCAAGTATCCCTTCTCTGTTCTTTCTCCAGTTTGAATATATCTTCTTGCAACTTTGATACATGGAACACTAAACAACTTTATAAAGTAGCTTTAGTATCTCCTTGCCTCTATTAGGCATCCTGTCCTGGTAAATTTCCCTTCGTAGAGGTGTGCCACCATAATACTATGGTGATTTAGTGTTTATATTCTCATAGAAAATTGTTTCCATATTATTATAAGTATCTAGATAGGATTTCGTTCAATTTTAAAACTATTGCAAATCTGAGCCACAGAAACTTTCATAGATGCTGGGTATGCTATGAAAATGACATCAGGATGACAACATTTTATTGTGAGATGAGCCATATTCAGCAAAACACTGCAGATCTCTTACTATTTTTTTTATTTCCTTCCTAATCATATTTTTGTGCGTTTTTTCTGTTGGTTTAGTTTGGGTTTTTTTTTGGTTTTTTTTTTTTTTTNTGGGATAGATACCAAGAAGCTTACTTTTCATAGGCCATGAATCCCTTCCTGATGTGCATTGACCAGAGGGAGTTTGCTTTAAGAAGTACCTCACCTGGAGTACCGTGTCCAACTCTGAGGTCCCCAACATAAGGACATAGACCTGTTGGAGAGAGTCCAGAGGAGGGCCACGAAGATGATCAGAGGGCTGGAGCACCTCTCGTATGAAGACAGGCTGAGACAGTTGGGGTTGTTCCAGCTGGAGAAGAGAAGGCTCCAGGGAGACCTTATAGGAGCCTACAAGTACTTAAGGGAACCGTACAGGAAAGCTGGGGGGAGGGACTCTTTATCAGGTAAGGTAGCACTAGGATGAAGGGTAATGGTTTTAAAGTGAAAGAGGGTAGATTTAGATTAGATATTAGGAAAAAAATTCTTTGCTTTCACGGTGGTGAGACACTGGAACAGGTTTCCCAGGGAAGTTGTGGAGGCCTCATCCTTGGAAGTGTTCAAGGCCAGGTTGTATGGGTCTTTGAGCCACTTGGTCTAGTAGAAGTTGTCCCTGCCCAGGGCAGGGGGATTTGGAACTAGATGATCTTTAAGGTCCCTTCCAACTCTAAAAATTCTATGATTCTGTCATGATGAAGTACATGTTGAAAACTAATTTGACTGGACAAAATGAATGGATTGTTCACAAATATCATATTAAAAGGCATTTGTTTTTCAATAGTAATAAGAATTAGGTCTGTAATCTATGTTCCCCACTACTGCAGAAATTAAATATGTTCATTCTTTAAATCAAAAGTACTTGTGGTTACTTTTAGCAGACTTGCTTGGCACACCCTTTTCAGACAATAAATTTGGGTTGCCAGTGTTTGAGATGTGTATTATATAAATGAAGACATGAGGTCCTTGTTTAATGAAAAAAACAAGGTAAAATATCTAATAGACTTAGCTGTGATCTGACAGAAACATTCTCTAGAATTAAGAGAGTTATCCCTAGTTATTCTGTATATTGTGGAAAATATGTAACATTTCACTGGCCCTAATTAAGTGCCTAATATGTAAGAGGTTATTAACCGGTTATGCTTTCTCCCACCATGAATGTTTACGTGTTTATTAAATCCATACCAATGCTTGATATTCTCTCACCATGTACCCTAGTTAATTAAAGGTAATGTAGTATTAGAAAGGATGCCCTAGGTCATTAAATTGCCTGGTATTGCAAGGAGCCACAGTTCATAATTTTTCTATAACTGGACTGAACTGTTTCAGGGGTGGTGGGGGTAGTGGTTTGGGTTGGTTTTTTTTTTTAAACATTCAGTGATTTTTCCCCCACTTCTCTGATTGCAAATCTACTCCTGTACCTCCTTGCTCAGATGGTTAAAATCTTTTTCTAATTTATAGCCTGAATGTACTTAAGACTAGTTTATATGCACTAGGTTTTGAGCCAGTATTGTCTTTATTAGCTAGCTATTATCTTTCTGGGCCATTTTCCACGGTATATTTATAGAGAGGTCATCTTTCTTCTAAGTCTATTTTGCCAGGTTAAACCATCCAATTCTGTCATTCTCCATAAGATGAAGTGTCTTCAGACTCCTAATTGTCCAAGTATCCCTTCTCTGTTCTTTCTCCAGTTTGAATATATCTTCTTGCAACTTTGATACATGGAACACTAAACAACTTTATAAAGTAGCTTTAGTATCTCCTTGCCTCTATTAGGCATCCTGTCCTGGTAAATTTCCCTTCGTAGAGGTGTGCCACCATAATACTATGGTGATTTAGTGTTTATATTCTCATAGAAAATTGTTTCCATATTATTATAAGTATCTAGATAGGATTTCGTTCAATTTTAAAACTATTGCAAATCTGAGCCACAGAAACTTTCATAGATGCTGGGTATGCTATGAAAATGACATCAGGATGACAACATTTTATTGTGAGATGAGCCATATTCAGCAAAACACTGCAGATCTCTTACTATTTTTTTTATTTCCTTCCTAATCATATTTTTGTGCGTTTTTTCTGTTGGTTTAGTTTGGGTTTTTTTTTGGTTTTTTTTTTTTTTTTTAATTGCTAGTTTTAGTAGTTTATATATTACTGGGCAAGTCTGCAATCATTCAAAGGAGAGTCTGTCTCAAATTATTTTAGTAGACAGATAAGCAAACATTCCTTATTCTGAAATCTTGTACACAAGTTCTGTTTGAAGCCCTCTAAAGGAAAATTTGTATTTTACCATGTTTTTTGTAAATTAAATTCTCTCTTACTTGAAGAATAAAACTCTACCCAATACGGCATCATAGGAAAATATGGAGTTGAAGTCAATGACAAGTAAGAAATGATAGATGGTAATCAGCTGTGAAAGGCAACGATGACAAGCAATTTGTGTTTGATATATAAAGAGGAACAGAATGGAGGGATCCTCAAACACTTTGGCTGAGATTCTCACACAGATGGGTGCCTTAGGGTCTTTTCACAGATTTCAAAATCAATTTATTTTAGTGCATTGCAACAGTTGATGCATTGTATTTATTTCTCTTTAGTTTAATAAATTTATAATAGTGTTGTTGCATGTGTCACTTTCATTTATTGTGTGAAATGAAAGCCATTCAAAGAGTGTCTCTTACACATTCGGAGATTTTATTCACGTTACATTCTTTTTTTGTCTCTAATCATGCCAGGGTCGATTGCAAGATCCTATGGTCTTTGAATGCAACAGACTTTTCAAATATATAGTAGGCAAATATTTCTGTGAAAGAAAGCCAGTGTTGCATGTGTTATAAATCAAGCATCCTAAGCAAATGAACCAGAGTTTAAGATGAGAGTAACCCAAGTAGCTGAATAACTCAGCAAGTTACCATCCATTCATATGTTTTTAAGAAGAAAACCTCAGGGAAGAGAACTATTCAGGAAATAATGTGTCAGAGTAGAAGTTAAGCACCTCCAAGAAACAGAACACATAAGACACTGACTGCTCATGATATGAGTAAACACCTGAATACCACGGCAAAGCAGCTTGCTTTCCAATTATTTCTCTTCTCTGTAATGAGCAGGACAGAAACAACAGACAGCCAAAAACATCTAATGGTATTACCTTGGTGGTATATTTGTGGATTGGTTAAACCAATAATTAAGCTTACAGGCTAGTCTTTAGCCTCCCAGGAAATGGATTAGAGGCAAGTACTTTGCTGTGACTTGATTATTCAAGCAGGCCCTGAAGGATGACAGGTACCACAAATCATGCCTCATATGAGATTCAATCCTGTGTCAAATTTAATTAACATTAGCCAGCACATACAATGAGGGACACAAACTAAATTGATGAAAGTTTTCATTTACATCACAATATAATCATGACATTTTGTTTTTGGTATTCTAGTGTATGCAAGAAATACATCTCTTGCTTTTCTTTTCAGTGCAACAGAATGCTGGTGTGTTTTCGTGTGATAACAGGTTACTTCTCGATATGAATTTGCACTGTGTTTATGCTTGATGTCTTTAGCTTGGTGGGTTCAAGAAGGACCACCCAGGGTCTGTTGCCCAGGATCATGTCCAGACAGCTTTTGAATATTTCCAAGGATGGAGACTCCACAACCTCTCTGGGAAACCTGTGCCAGTTCTGTCACTCTCACAGTAAAAAAAAGTTTTCTGATATTCAGAGGGAACCTCCCATGTTTCAGTTTCTGCCCATTGCCTCTTATTGTGACACTGGGCACCATGGAAAAGAGCCTGGCTCCATCCTCTTTTTACCCTCCCTTTGGGTATTTACATACATTGATAAGATCTCCCTGAGCCTTCTTCTCTCCCCTCCCCTCCCCTCCCCTC
>VZSZ01010404.1:126042-165814 GCA_013398815.1 Ibidorhyncha struthersii
CTCCCCTCCCCTCCCCTCTCCTCTATTTTTGCTAAACAGTCCCAGCTCTCTCAGCCTTTCCTCATAGGAGAGTTGCTCCAATCCCTTCATCATCTTCGTGGCCCTTCATTGAACTCTCTTCAGTATGTCCATGTCTCCTTTGTACTGAGGAGCCCAGAATATGACATGGGGCTTCAGGTGTGGCCTCACTTGTGCTGAGTAGAGGGAAGGGATCACCTCCATCATCCTTCTGGCAATACTTCTCCTTATGTAGCCCTAGATACCATTAGCCTTCTTGGCCACAAGGGCACACGGGTGGCTCATGTTTAATTTGGTGTCCACCAGGACCCTCAGATCCTTTTATGCAAAGCTGTTTTCCAGCTGGGTGGCCCCCAGCATATGATGGTGCATGGGGCTTTTTCCTCCCCAGGTGCAGGGCTTCTCCTTGTTGAACTTCATAAGGTTCCTGTTATTCAATTTCTCCAGCATTTTGAGGTCTCTCTGGATGGCAGTGTGTTGGGTTTTTGTGGCAAGGTTTTAGTAGCAGGGGGCTGCAGGTGTGACTTCTGTAAGAAGATGTCAGAAGTTTCCCCCATGCCTGGTAAAGCCAATGCCAGCCAGCTCCAAGACAGAGCTGGCACTGGCCAAAGCTGAGCCAGTCAGCAACAGTGATAGAGCCTATGTGATAACATAGTTATAAAGGGGTAAAATCTGCTGTGCAACCGCACTAAGTGTGAGGGGGAAGGATCGTCAGAGACAATGTGTAATGAACTGACCACAACCCCCATTCCCCATTCCCCATCCCCCTCTGTGGCTCAGGGGGGAGGAGGTAGAGAAATCAGGAGTGAAGTTGAGCCCAGGAAGAAGGAAGGGATGGAGGGAAGCTGTTTTTAATTTTGTTCTTATTTCTCATTATCCTACTCCATTTTTAATTATCATTAAATGGTTTGTTTCCCTGTCTTTATCTTGACCTATGAGCCTTTTGTCATGTTTTCCCTGGGTCCTCCTTCTTGCCCTTCTTGAAGATGGGGGTAACATTTGCTTTCTTCCAGTCCTCAAGCACTTCTCCTAGTCATCATGACTGAACAAAGATTGTCAAGAGTGGCCTTGCAACGACATTTTCCAGCTCCCTCAGTACTCATGTGTGCACCCCATCAGGGCCCATGGACCTATGTATATCCAGTTTGACTAAGTATTCCATGACCTCTCCAACCAAGGCTATGTTTCCCTTGATCCAGCCTTTCTACCTTGTCTCTGGGTTCTGTGATTCCTGACGGCCAGGCTTGGAAGTAAAGACTAAGGCAAAGAAGGCAGTCAGTACTTCCGCCTTTTCCATGTCCTCTGTAACCAAGTCCCCTGTCTCATTGATCAATGGGCTTACATTTTCCCTAGCCTTCCTTTTGTCACCTATGTACTTGCAGATGCCCTTCTTGATGTCTTCAGCATCCTTGGCCATATTCAATTTCATTTGGGCTTTGGCTTTCCTGACTTCATCCCTGCATGCTTGGGCAATGCTTCTGTCTTCCTCCCAGGTTACCCATCCTTGTTTCCACCTTCTGTACATTTTTTTTCTTTTTTTTTTTTAATTTGGCCAGGAAGTCCTTGTTCATCTTCACAGGCCTCCTGATATTTTTGCCTGACTTCTTATTTGTTGGGATGGACCACTCTGGAGTTTGGAGGATGTGATCCTTGAACATTAACCAGCTTTCATGGGTCCCTCATCTCTCTAAGACCTTATCCCATGGGACTTTTCCAAGCAGATCTTTGAAGAGGCAAAAGCTTGCTCTCTGAAGTCCAGAGTTCTGACTATGATTTTCACTCTCCTCTGTGCGGTCAGGATCATGAACACCATCTCATGTTCACTGCATCCAAGGATGTCTGTGATCTTCACATCCCCAATGAGCCATTTCTTAGTGAGTATGCGGTCCAGCAGAAAGTCTCTTCTCCTTGGCTCCTTTGTCACTTGGAGGAGGAAGTTATCACCTGTGCATTCCAGGAACCTCCTGGATTGCTTCTGCCCTGCTGTATTATTCCTCCAACAGATATCACAAATAACATTTTAACACCTATCACAATATTTTTAACACATGCCACAAATAATATTTTTAGTTATGTGAATCTTTGCAAGCTGGCTTAAAATCTAGGAATTCATAACATCTGGGTGAAACTTACTTGTCTGGTTATAAAACACTTAGGCCAAATTTTTCATCGTATTTAGTGGAATGTAATAACCAATTACTTGTCTGTGTTTTGCTTTTAGTCTTTATAATTGTCTCTAAGAGTCACAAGTGCTTACAAAAGAATAATTTCTGAAATTTCCATTATACTTTTTTCAGCTTCTAAAGATCTCTCGTCTTCAAGTACCAATTTTCACTAGTCCTTGGGTATCTGCTTTAAGGAGTTTTGACTATGTTTAGTCACAGTCTTTTTTACTTTTTGAAGAGCCTTGTAAGAGAATAATGTTTTCTGGAATAAAGAATCCCATTAAGGATCTACAACTTCAGAAAAAATGAAATCACAAGGTAGCATTTATTACCTAACCTCCTCAGCAATGTCAGCATTAATATAGCATGCAGTATGAGGGTCTGGAAAAAATACATCATCTTCATGATGATATAAAGAAGAACAACATTTAGAATAGGAACTTGGAAGAGATGGAACTATTAATATAATAAATTATTATGTAATTTATAAAAAGTTTAATCTTCTGTACTTTGTTGCTTCCAATAAAAAAAAAGACTTTGAGATAAAATACTTTTGACATTGATATGCATACCTTTTGGGGAATAAAAAATGACCAACTCCCTGGTTTTTAGAGCTAATAATGTGTCATTTCTGACAGAATAATTATGATGTCATAAGCTTTTTTATGCTTCAGAAACATTCATGCACTACATTTTACATTTCAGAAGTGAATGAACTGTATCAAGAATTTAGGGATATTGTAAATACAGATTTCTATTTGTTCCAGATAATAATGCATCCAGGCAAAATTTGTTTGCCTGCCTGAATTTCAGAAACATGCGCTATGATATAACATGAATCTTTAATATGAAATAATATTAAGAATTAGACGTAATTCCTGAGATTCTTGGTGATGAACTGATTTTATACACAATGTGTATGCAAGATAGCCTGCAGCTCTTCTAACGTTCATTAGAATGTTGTGAGGTTCTTTGCACTACAAGTGCATGCACAGTACTAAGATTGCTAAAATCGTTAAAAGAGAGTGGCAGCACTGACAAAAATGTCCCTTATGTGTGTGTATATATACGTATGGCTATATAATGCATTTCTTGCGAAGGATATCAGTTGTCTCTTTAATCTTCAGTTAGAATATGCCTAAAGATTTGTTCTTGTCCCTTTTTTGCCCCCATCTGTCTTCCTCTAAGATGTTTTACTGAAAATTTCAACGTTGATTATCACATAAATATATGACATCCTCCTTCAAATCAGATCTCATGGGTTTCTCTGTCTTTTGGTTTGTGTTAACTTCTATCCACACAATTAACTTCTTATTTCTTGTTAAAACAGCTGAAATACACCTTTACTAGTTGAAATATGACCATTAACTTCTCTATGTACTTACTAATTATTTTTTAAGAAATGTAAAACCTGATTGCCTTTTTACTTTCTTGAGCTTCCTATATTATATATATTCGTATATAAAGCCCATGGATTTCAATACAGTCATTCTTATCATTTTAAGAAGTGGGATAGATAATCAGACCTTTTCTTTGTTGTCAGCATTAGTAATCTTGGAATAATTATTGCTCTTTAGTTTTAGTTTCTTCTTGAATGCTGATTTTCCCATAATCTGTTTCACTTTCAATAAAACACTATTTTTGTATTAAAAATCACTCACTAGAGAACTCCAAACAAGCTTCACAGATGCCAGTTATTGTAGCTGACACTGTACTTCTCAATCTTAAAATCAGTATTAACTGATTTTTTTAAAACAACTTGTATTTATTAAAATGTTAAAAAATGCATCCGTGAAATTGTGTACTTCACTTTTATTTTCTTCTGCTGAAAAAATAAACACATAGGATATTATTTAATTGTAGTACAGAACATGAAACAATCAAGACGATTTTGAGATATGTTAATGTGTTATTCCTGATATGTGTTAATGTTATTCCTCTTGGTTACCTGAATCAAGGGGGAAGGAAATGAATCATAGAATTAAACAGTCAGGAAATATGATATGAATAAGTAATTTGTTGCATTCTATAGAGACAAAAAGACCTTAGATGGCATACTACGCTGCTGTCTCTAACTCTTTTCTTTCTGCTTGTCCTTCACTACTCTCTTGGCAAATGTGGAAAATTCTTATACTTACTAATCAAAAGACTGATGGTAATTTCACACTTTAACTTGATTTTCTGATAGCTGTGCCCCTGCATTACTTGTGATTCATTAATGGTATTGAAAATTCATTTTCATATGAGAATTATATTTTGAAGATAGCCTGACAACTGAAAAATGTGCTCAAAAATTATATAATCTTGTTAATACCGAGGTACACTGCTGCATATGATATGTTCAAGATGCACCAAACTGAAATAAATGTTTTAGCCCAGTATTCATTATATTATCAGCCTCAAGTTTTGTATCGAACTGTCCTGGTTTGAGGTAACAGGACCAATTTTGTTCAGTAACTTTGCGTCTTAGCTAGGCCTCTTCTAACTACTGAAATTAACAGCATATTGTGCAGACACTGTTCGCTCTCAGAGCGATAAGACCTATGTTTATAGTTGATGCCAAGGGGTAGAGGGGAGCATCTGTCTGTCCCATCTGGGGTGCCCCACATCTCCAGTAGCTGATTAGGCCTAAACTTTGACATGGACGGAGACCTTCTGAAACAAGTCAGGATTCAAGACTTATTAATGCCATGAATCTTAGAAAGATTGTGTTTCTTTGATTGCTTTTCTTAACCTGAGTAAGGTTATTCAAATGTCACACAAACTGAAAGTGAATACCAGTGAATATTAGTATGTGATTATCTATCCTCTCCTGGCTAAAAAATTTTTCATACTCAGCCATCCTCCCGTTGCTTATTGTTGCTTATCTTCTTCGTCCATGCCTCATATGTGACAGCTGAAGCACTTGTTTGTCTCCTCAATGCCTTTCAGTGAAAACGAGCTATCAAAATTCTAGTTTTTCAATTGTTTAAAGTAATCTGGCTCATTTTTTGCTCTGAGAGATTAGGGACTGTTCTGACAATCAGACAAGACTGTGGTTTCAGAATACAAAATCTTCAGTCAATATTTGATTACCTTTTGCATTTCTTCTCTTTCACCACCTGATTCTAATTCTGTGCCATGTGTGGAGTACTTATACGATGTGTTGGCATTGTTACTTGTGATATGCTGTGAAGTAGACAGAAGATTTGATCCAGTTAAAATACACAAAAAATTGTTTGTTAATGGCCTGATTTACAGGACACTAGGCCTGCTGGTAACAGATGGGAAAAGCCTGTCTCGCAGAGGGAAAAGGATTCTAGGACAAGTTAGCAGGGTTCATTAAGAGAGCTTTAAACTAGATTTCAAGGGGGATGGAGATGTAACTGGGCTCACTAGAGAGGTGCCCAGGTGTGCCCCAGCACTTGTGGGCCAATATGTTAGTATTTTTGAGAATCGGAAGGCCCACCACCCCTCTAGGGCAAAAACTACACACTCATTGACCTCTCTGAAATGCCTATACACTAATGCGCACAGTACGGGAAACAAACAAGAGGAGTTAGAGATCTGTGTGCGATCACAGGGCCATGATCTCATTGCAATTACTGAGACATGGTGGAATAGCTCACATGACTGGAACGCTGTCATGGAGGGCTATGTTCCCTTTAGGAAAGACAGGCCAGCAAGGCGAGGTGGTGGGTTGCTTTCTATGTGAGAGAGCAACTGGAAAGTATCGAGCTCTCCCTGGGGGCAGATGAAGAGCAAATTGAGAGCTTGTGGGTAAGGATTAAGGGGCAGGCTAATATGAGAGACACTGTTCTGTGTGTTTATTACAGGCCATCTGATCAAGATGGGGAAGTTGATGAGGCCTTCTATGGATAGCTGAGAATTGCCTCACAATCACAGGCCTTGGTTCTCATGGGCGACTTCAATTACCCTGATATCTGCTGGGAAGGCTACACAGCTAGGCATGTACAGTCCAGGAGGTTCCTCCACCATATTGATGATAACTTTTCCATTCAGGTGGTGGAGGAGCCCACAAAGAGAGGTGTACTACTGGACCTAGTACTGACAAACAAAGAGGGACTGTTGGGGGATATTAAGGTTGGGGGCAGCCTTGGCTGTAGTGATCATGAGAAGATAGACTTCAGGATTGAGTGCAGCATGCATAAAATGACAAGTAGGGTTCCTGATGGAATGCACCCATGATTGTTGAGGGAGCTGGCAGAAGACATTGCTTGGCCACTCTCCATCATCCTTGAAAGGTTCTGGACAACAGGTGAGGTGCCTGAGGACTGGAGGAAAGCCAGTGTCACTCCGGTCTTCAAAAAGGGCAAGAAGGTTGACCCAGGAAACTACAGGCCCATCAGCCTCACCTCCGTCCCTCGAAAGATGATGGAACAGCTTGTTCTGGCCATCGTCTCCAAGCATCTGGAGGAAAAGAAGGTTAACAGAAGTAGTCCTTCACCAAGGGGGAGTCATGTCTGACTAATCTGATAGCCTTCTACAATGGCAGGACTGGATGGATAGATTAGGGGAGGTCAGTGGATGTTTTCTACTTTGACTTCAGCAAGGCTTTCGACACCGTCTCCCACATCATCCTCACAGGCAAGCTTGGGAAGTGTGGGTTAGATGAATGGACAATGGGGTGGATTGAACAGTGGCTGACAGATAGAGCTCAGACAGTTGTGGTCAGTGGTGCAGAGTCTAGTTGGAGGTCAGTAACAAGTGCTGTTCCTCAGGGATCAGTACTGGGTCCAGACCTGTTCAATATATTCATCAGTTCGCTGATGACACAAAACTGGGAAGGGTGGTTGACACACCGGAAGGCTATGCTGCCATTCAGCGTGACCTGGATAGGCTGGAGAGTTGAGTGGAGACAAATGTTATGAAATTCACCAAGGCAAGTGTAGGGTACTGCAACCTGGGGAGGAATAACCCCACACACCAGTACAGGTTAGGGGCTGACCTCCTGGAGAGCAGCTCTGTGGAAAGGGACCTGGGAGTCCTGGTGGACAAC
This sequence comes from Ibidorhyncha struthersii, assembly GCA_013398815.1. NCBI lineage: Eukaryota > Metazoa > Chordata > Aves > Charadriiformes > Charadriidae > Ibidorhyncha > Ibidorhyncha struthersii. The sequence goes on from VZSZ01010404.1 coordinate 133,225, forward strand.
AGGATGACCGTGAGTCAGCGATGTGCCCTGGTGGCCAAGAAGGCCAATGGCATCCTGGGGTGCATCNGTCACGTCCTTGGCTCCCCGGTTAGAGAAGGACAGGGAACTGCTGGAGAGGGTCCAGCAAAGGGCTACTAAGATGATTAGGGAATTGGAGCATCTTTCTTATGAGGAAAGGCTGAGGGACTTGGATCTCTTTAGTCTAGAGAAAAGAAGACTGAGGGGGGATCTTATCAATGCTTATAAATATTTAAAGGGAGAGTGTCAGGTAGATGAGAACAGTCATTTTTCAGTGGTGCCCAGTGACAGGACAAGAGGTAAAAGGCACAAACTGGAACACAGGAAGTTCCATCTAAACATGAGGAGGAACTTCTCTACTTTGAGGGTAGCAGAACACTGGAACAGTGCTGCCCAGAGAGGTGGTGGAGTCTCCCACTCTAGAGACATTCAAAACTTACCTGGACGCCATCCTGTGCAACCTGCTGCAGGTGACCCTGCTCTGGCAGGGGGTTTGGACTAGTCTCCAGAGGTCCCTTCCAACTCATTCCGTGATTCTGTGAATTCCTAAAAGTAATTGTGTGAAACTCATGGGCCATGAAGGACAGGCGAGAATGAGCAATGGACCAACAATGGAAGAGAAAACAAGAAAAATATATTCATGTCACTTATGTAAATAAGAATTTTTCTATGTCAGCTTATCAGAGAAAAAGAATTTTGGAGAAGAATTTTAGAGCAAATTTCGATGTAACTAGAGTATATACTTTATCCAGTAAATACAGTAACATTTCTGTTATAGTTCCACTGTAAATGAAAAAAAATGAATTATCAAATGCTAATAATGTATCATCAAAACTACGTGCAAATACCTGAGTAAAGCAAATGTTAATCTTAATGTAAGTGAAGTTCTTCTTTCAGCTGCAAAACCCACACTCAGCTATGTAGTATAACGGATATATTTTATTGTCAATTTTACATTTCATACTTGCTGGTGCATTTGGTAATTATAGAGAGGTTTTGATGTTTAATATCCAGGAACCTTTTCCTCAGGAACTGAATAAGGAAATCAGATATACAATATATTTATATTCCCACATATAAAGTGGGAAGGGAATAAACTTTCAGAACTGGGCTTTACATTTGATGCATGCTGGGATGCCTAAGTAAGGCAACAAGAAATAACAAATTTGTGTGTGAGTGTAGGGGGGTGCATAGACATTAAGTTTCATGGAACCATAAAATATCTCAAGTTGGAGGGGACCCATAAGAATCATCAAGTCCAACTCGCTGCTCCTTGCACGACTACCTAAAACAAAACAATATGACTTAAAGCGTCGTCCAGATGATCCTCGAACTTGGTGCCATGGTCACCGTCACAGCTTGGTGTCATGATCACTTTCCTGGAGAGGCTGACCACTCTCTCAGTGAAGAACCTTTACGTAAGGTCTAATCTGAACTTTCCCTAATGCAACTTCATATCATTTCCTCGTGTCCTGTTGCTGATCACCAGAGAGAGGAGTTGAGCACCTCCCCTTCCGCTACCCATGTTGAGGAAGTTGTAGACTGCAATGAGGTCACCCTTCAGCCTTCCTTTCTCCAAGCTGAACAAAAACCAAGTGGCCTCAGCTGCTCCTCTTAAGTCTTCCTCTTGAGACCTTTAACCATCCTGGTCACCCTCCGCTGGACACACTCAAATAGTTTGTTGTCCTTCTTATATTGAGATACCCAAAACTGCACAGAGTACTCAAGGTGGTGTCACACCAGTGCAATGTGGAGTGGGACGGGACAACCTCCTCCCTCAACTGGCTAGCTATGCTGTGCTTGATGTACCCCAGGACACAGTTGGGCGTTTTGTCTGGTGGGGCATGCTGTTGACTCATATTCAACTTGCCATCATCCCAACCCCCCCAGACCTCTTTCCGCAGGGCTGCTTTCCAGCCTTTCATACCCCAATTTATATGTATAACCAGGATTACCTCATCCCCAAGGAGAATGTGCCACTTGCTCACAATTGCTGTGTCATTGTATCTAAAGTTTCAATGTGTCTAAATTGAGACAGGCTTTCAGTCTCTGAAATCAAAGATGTACTTCATCATGTCTGCTGACCAGCTACTAATAAGGGCATACCTAAGGTGAAAAAAACAAACAAACAAAAAAAAAACCAAAGTAAAAAAAGGGTGGAAAGAATATCTGGCAGACTCAAGTCCTTTTCTTTTCAGCCAAGGTTTTGGGACTGTTGTGAATGTTATTCACTCTTTTCTTGATAATCCTTGCTAACTTCTTGTATACACCTCCAACAAGGTATCTCTGTCCCATCTTTCTCATTAGCAACTAAGTCAGTAGATTTATTATAGTCTCAAAACCAGGATCTTTTTTTTTTCTTTTAATAACTCTGTGTCACTTTTACACCCTATTGTACTTCCCAATAAATATCCATTCATTAACTGTAATATATTTAGTTAAAATATGTTTAGAACATGTTTTTCTTCAAGTGGGGGATGATTATATGGCTAACTTTGAAAAACCCGGCAACCATTTTTCTCAACAATACACCTGTTCGGATTAAGGTTCATAATCAGACATCTAAACCTAGGTGTCAGTGACAGAGGTATCTAACCTCTGTCATAGGCTAGGTTCTTGTTTAAGATCCTGTTTTAGTCAAAGGATATCAGATCAGTATCATGTCTAGAGAACTACACTGCTATCCAAAAATACATGCTTACTTTAGAGTAAAATGAATAATCTGTGTTGACTAAAGGCTGTGTTCAGCTTGCCTGCAGAAAACCTATTGCCATGTGAGGTGACTGAGGGTCCGTGAAGAGGGCTGAAAGATCAGACAAAGGACCTGCAGGAGACTTTGTCTTCTTGAGTAAAAGCTGTATGTCCGACAGATGTCTTAGAACACCTTAAATACTAGTAAATGTTTATGTGGAAGTAATTCAATTGAGCTCTAGACTGCTGCTGCTTATGTTGGATACAAGTATATGCATGTGTGTGCATGTGCACATAGTAGAGAGTGGCAGAAAGAATGTCTCTATAATCAAAGGGACTAGCTAGACTTATGAAGAAAATTCCCTGATTAATAATTCAAATATTAGTTTTTCTTAATCTTTTAAACCTCGTTCTTTTTCTTATGCTGTTATTAAAATTAGATTTCTTCAAAATGTGCAAAATGGTTGCTTTTCTCACTGCAAAATGTTTTTAATGCACATTATGTGTCTTTAGCTCCTTTGATAATTATATTTGCTGTATTCCTAAAAATATTTTTCTGTGCATAGATATAATGCGATTTTTATTTGAGAAAGAGCACTAGACATATATCTCAGAATAAAAAATAAATTTAAATTCAATTTCCTAATCCATTATATGTGTGCAATTGTCATATAATTTCAGTCAAAAAAGGTTGTCTATAAAATGTCTTTAGTTATCTCCAAATACAAGTACACAATTATATGACATTTAAGTGCAGAGAATAAATTCAGACATTACAAATCTTCTACAGCTATTACTTCAGAAGACATAATTTTGTTGAAGAAGTATAGTTTAGACCTGGATAAGGAAACAATAGTGTTTTGGTTTTTTTTTTTTTAGAAAACAAGGTGTATGAACAATACACATTTAGGATAACTTTTCAATAAAACTAGTCCTTTGGTTAAGTAGATGGCAATTTTGCACCTGCTTTTACAGAGAACAGGAACCAAGTCAAAATTCTTATTGTTAGAACTTTGGTTAAACATACTGTGGTGGGACATAAAAAGAAGTCAAAACAGGTTTGGGGTTTGTGGAGTTTTGTTAGTTTTGTTGTTTCTTTTTTTATGCTTTCTTTTGCCAGAGTGGAAGAATATGAACAAGACCATTACAGGAAAAATCCTTTGATAATTTTGCTAACAGAAAAAAGTCACAGAGACATTTTGCTTAACTGAACTGAAGGTTACGTGTATCAGTTAAGTTAGTTCTTCAGAAAGCTGTGGATGAAATTAAATTTGCAAAGTAATTTGATATTAGGATATTCTTTGTGTGCTCTGATTACCTGTTGCACCAGAGAAAAGTTAAAAATGGAAAAGAAAAAAAGAAGTAAAACTTCAATATGCATTATTCATAGCAGGGAGTTTTAAAAATATGCTAAGGAGCACTGGAGGTTTCAAGCCTTCTTTGACTGTTTGCTACGACAGTTATGGAGAAACCGATAGTATTTTTTCATTATTGTCAAATTCCTTCTTGTTATGAAGTAAATATTACAGAAAAATATTTCAAAAAATACAATCCTATATCTAACCCCCCAAGTTTCCTTATTAAGAAAGAAACAGTTAATGACAGAAAATATAAAAGCACAAAGAAAGGATGAAGTAATGAAGTTATGGAAATCTTGGTTGTTATGTGTCAAAACTGGATTATACAAGCATGTGTAACCCACAGCTGTGGCCTTCCAGAGTGTTTGATTTCAGTAGTAGTCAAAGGTTTCACAGTGTGAGGTGACATCCAAAACAAAGTGATTATGAAACACATTGAGTTTTGGACTGTCCAACTTAATTGTAGCCTAGTCCTTTCAGGCTGAGAAGAAACTTATTTGTTTGTTTGTTTGCTTGTCTTTTTCTCATCCTGTTATATTATATTTTTGATATAAAACAAGTCTGTAGAACTTTTATGGTCAGTCCATAACACTTGTCTCTGCCACTCCATCTTGCTCACACTTTTCCCCTGCTGCATCATGGGTACTTCCATGGATTACAGTCCTTCAGGGTAAGCCTGCTCCAGTGTGGGATTCTCCAGGAGTCACAGTTTCCTTCAGGAAATACCTCCCTGCTGCAGCATGGGGTCCTCCATGGGCTGCAGTGGGGATATCTGCTCCGGTATGGTGTTCTCCACAGGTTGCAGGGAAACATCTGCTCCACTGTGGTCTTCCCCAGGGACTGCAGGAGAATCTTCATTCTGGCACCTGGAGCACCTCCTCTCCCTCCTTCTCTGCTCACCTTGGTGTCTGCAGGGCTGTTTCTCTCACATTTTTTCCTAGTCCTTAGCCTTTGGCAGTGTTTTGCCCTTTCTGAAACACATTTTCCCTGAGGTGCTACCACCTTGGCTGCGGGGCTCAGCCATGCCCCACGATGGGTCCGCTGGAGCCGGCTGGAAGTGGCTGTGTCTGGCACAGGGCAGTCCCAGCCTCTCCTCACAGAGGCCACTGTGAAGCCCCCCGCTGCCAACACCCAGCCATGTAAACACAATGCAAATATGCATAAATAATCCTTGCTGTTTTTTTTTCTTTTTTTTCACAGAGGACAAGGTATACAAATCCTGAACTTGCTCAGTTTTCAGGTATGTTAAAATGTCAAGTATCACACATGGCTTATGCCACAAATCCACTGTATAGTGAGGACTTTTTCTGGTGCCTATGATTTTGGATCAAGCAAACGTGTGCAGTGCTGTTGTAGAGGTGATTAAGAAACACTGCTTCCAGTGAGAAGCAATAAGAGGTCACAAGGACTACAGTATTCTGTCAAGACTCTGTAATACTTCAAGGAAGTAATGTTGAGGGAACTTTCACTGAATTTTACATAAAAGAGAACCTTTCCTCTTATTTCTTTTTGTATCTGTTAGATTATAATTACAAGACTTTCTTAAAGGCCATTGGTGATGTGTATCACACAGTTGTAAGCACGTTATGGCTTCAGCAGACGTCCTGAGAAGTTTCCTGGGGTCATTTTCAGATGTTTTATACACCAGTGTAATAAGAACTGAGTAAGAACTGCCGTTTGTTTTCAAAGGCCTCTCTGCTTCTCCTGCCCAAATGGCACAGAACAACTTGCATCCCTACTGTCTAAGAGGTAAGTCTAAAAGGCATAATACTGACCCTCATGTTTCTCAGGGCTCCATGTGAGATGCCGCAGATAGGAACGTTATTTTAGTCAAAGCCAAATGTCCAGAAATATTATGAAGGCTATACTGTAGTGGTGGTGTTAAAGTATGAAAACACAGTTTTGTGTTTTAGTCTCTAATGCATTGCTAGAGGGCTTGTTGTAGTTTTCAAGACTGCAGGAGCTGCTGGGATGGGGATGAAGGATTATGTGTAATGTAAGGAGACAAATCTGTTGCTTTCTTGTCTGTATGGGCTTTTGGCAACCAGACTTTCTTGAAGGGAGCTGTATAGAATGGCTGAAAATAAAGCAAAGGAGATTCCTGTTAAGGAATCCTGAAATCAGACTCACTGGTGTTTTATTCAGCAATGTATCTACTCACGTATCTCTATCCAAAAAACTTTGGGAGCAAACAGATTTTGAATTTTGTTATTAAGATATGATACCAAGGAAAACATTTTTAAAGACAAAGAAAACTCCAGAGGCTAGTACCCAAAATATCAACAACACTTTAAAAAAATCTAAGAAGGTAATGTTTGAAGTAAGAATTACTGAAAAGGTTGAGCAAAGTAAATAGAGAGTTTGGTAACCTTATTTATTTATGTAGGTGAAGCTCCAGGGACTAACTCCCCCGTGAGCACTGCATGAATAAGAGCATGAACACAACTGAACAAGCAACTTGTCCACTCAGCACTTTATTCACAGAAGCTTTTCACAAAGATCTACATAATATGAAATACAAGAATTCTGTACTTAATCACCAGCCTAATATTTCCAGAGAAGAAAACTGAGAACATTAATCTCAGATTTTTAAGGCAGTTAGAAGAATACTAAATCTTCTTGTGGATTAACTTCACTCCAACAGCCAGTGCTCTCAAAGGGTAAAACTGGAGATCACATAGCTTCTATGAAGACACTCTTATGTAGGTATAAAATATTCTTTACCACAATTTCCTGACTGATGAACTATTAACAATGTTATGGAAATAATTTTTTTTTTATATTCTGACAGCATAAAAATCTACTGGAATGTTACTTTACACTGGCTGGCACACTGGAGTTTATGCAGAGGACAGTATACCTGAGCAAGTAAAGGAAAACCAGTATATCTGTGTTAATGTTTTTATTTTGACACCAGAATTCAGTAAATCCCTTCAGATTTTATGCCATTTTTATCCTTTCCTTTTTGTGATCCAATTGTCACTACTGGAGCTTGCATCACACTAAAACAAATCACATTTTTTAAAAAAGTTCAAGACCTGATAACTTGAAACAAATATTTGTATGTGGAATGAAAAAAAAATAAAAAAGTGGGTTTTAGGTGAAACTATCATGTACAGGTAATGAAATTGAAATATTTTATTTACTACTGGAGAATGGTCTTGTTTTTGTAATTGCTTTAAAACAAATAAACAGAGAGGAATATTTCTTTTAGAAGAGTGTTGAAAAGAAGCATTTTGACAGTTCCAAAATGTAATGTTTCTTTTTTAAGTTGTCAGAATTAAATGTTTTGACATTTTTAAATTATTTCGTCCTTCTGGCCAAAGGTACTTGCAACATTTGCAAATGGAATTCGATATCTAAATAACTTCTGTTTCCTTATTCTTCTATTTTTGCTAAATGTTCCAAACAACCACAAAATGCTCATTCTTTACATTAGGAACATGTAGTGACTGCATTAATTAGTTGAGGTTATAAGAATTCAAAGTCTTCTAATACAGTGCTTTTCTATAGACACTGAAGTTAACCACTGATTTCGAAAAAGGTGAATGATTGGATGTCAACCATTGGGGGTTTTGGAGGGGGGGAGGGATTGTTTGGTTGGTTGGGTTTGGGTTTTTTTTTGTTTGCTTTATTTTTTCCTATAAAAATACAGGTCTTTACAAAGTCCAGTGTTTTACCTGCCAGATTCCCCCAGAGGTATTGTACAGCCTAAGGTTTATCATTAGCAGTGAAATCCCATCCTTTGTTAAAATGGCCTTAGTGCAGTTTCCTGAAGACTGTACTTCAGTGCCAATTAAGGCATTAAGATATCTCAGATAACTTAATGCAGGCACGTATGACATGATATGAAGATTTCCATTGATCATGGTGGGAGTTTAGAAACCTGGTTCATATATATGCACCTACTTTTACACCTTTATTTGGGTACCTGACACCTGGTGCTGAATCCAGCCCTTGCTGATGTTAAGAAAACACCAACCAACCAAACAAACAAAACCCTTGAAAACAACAACAACAACAAACCCCAAACCACACATTCAAGTCAATAAGAAACAACAAAACCCCTGAAATTTTATGAATCAACTTTAAACTTCTTTTCTATTAATACAGCTAGGATTACTAATTTCTTTTGTTATGTCTGTGACTGCAATTGAAGAGCCTAAACAAAATATTGTCATGTGACAACGACAGAAAGAGCTTCAGAGTCTCCTGAAATCAATGCAATTTCTCTTTGATAGCGTAACTAATTTTCTTAATAGGGTATCTGTGATTTGTTAACACACTGATTTATTTTCCTAAAGGAAAGATCCAGTTTTCAGTTCTGGTAATTTGTCACCTAGCCACTACAAGAATAATACCTATAAATTTGCTCTGAGACCTGCTCAGTCTAAGCACAGAAAAGTCATTTAGCAATCATAACTCATACTCAGAGGAGCTGCTATCTCAAAAAGTGCTACAGTTACCTCTCTAACATACCCTGCTAACAACTCTCCGTAATGGTTGCACAGCATGTGAACAAAATTGTGCCTGCATGCCACATACTTGTAACAATATAATGCTGCTGAATGTCACTCGTAATGCTTTCCTTTTTGTTTTTTTTTCCCCCTCCAGAAATTCAAAAGCTCCAGCTGGCTTGTCTCTTTTCAGAGCAGAAGAAAGAAGCCTTAGGAGAATGTGAAATTCTATCATGCTATCTAAGGGAATGTCACTATTCTGCTGTTTGTCGTAATAGGTGGATCTGCATTCCAAACTGGCTTTTGTTTTGCTGGCTTTTTGCTTTAAAGAAGTAGGTAGATGACTATTCTAATAAAAATGTAGAGCAATGAAAACAAAATTAATAAAAAAATCAAATTTCTGTTCCTTTTAGCACTGATAAAATCAACAAAATGTAAAGTGTGATGATTCCAGTTCGTTTGGGATTTAATTGGAAAGTAGGGAAATTGATGAAAAAGGATTTGAGAAATTTATTTCTGCTTCTGGTGGATTGACCCCAGCCAGCAGACAAACACCCACACAGACTGTCCCTCCCTCCCTGCCACACCCCAAGAATCCAGGGGGACAAAGTAGGAAGGAAAAAAATTGAGAAAGCTCATGGGTTGAGATAAAGACAGTTTAATAGATGAAGGAAAGACAAACCAGCAAAGCAAAAAAAATTGCTCATCTTCTCCCACAAACAGACCAATGCCCAGCCTCTGTCTAAACAGTGTCCATCTTGGAAGACAACTCCCTTTCCCCACTTCTTCTTCCTTTGCTCCAGTTTTCATTGTGGAGTATGATGTTTTATGGTGTGAAATATCCCTTCGGTCAGTTTGGATCAGCTGTTCCTGCTGTGTCTTCTCCCAACCTCTTGCCCACCCCAGGCTACTCACAGGGGGAGGCAGAGTGAGAAAAAAGAGACAGTCTTGACAGTGCGCAAGCACTATTCAACAACAGCTGAGACACTGGTGTGTTATCAATGCTACTTTGGCTACAAATCCAAAACACTGCCTGATACAAGCTGCTATGAAGAAAATGAACCCCATCCCAGCCAGACTCAGCTTAGTATTTAAACATGGCTTAGTATTTAAAAGTTCCTCAAGCCTGTACCACATTTACTGTTTTCCCCTTGTCTTGAACTCTTCCTCTCTGATCTACATACACCCTTCTAACACCTTCTTAAAAAAATAATTAACAATTCATATTTACCTAAATTCATAAACCAGTCTTAACTTCCCTCATTTTTCTCCCTAAGAGTTCATCCTTCAGCACTTTCACTATTGCCTACATCATCTTACAGAAACACAAATAATAATGTCTTGAGAATCTTTAAAACACATTCCAGATTTCAAAAATGTATATTGTGGAGCAGTAGATTTGCTATTGTTTTGCATATTCATTTGAATGTTATTACTTTCTGCTAGGACAGAAAGAGCAGTTCATATTTATACAGAAATAAGAATTTATGAAGAGCGCTATTTCACACCCCTTCTAGACCAGAAGTCCACGATGGCATCTAGCTGTACATCAGCCTCCAAATGGGGGAAATTGTACTAAAAATGTGAAGATTGTTATAAGTGAATAGTAAGCGGTAGACTATATGGGTAGAAATATCAAAAAGGTAAAAAAAACCTGGACAGAAGGACTATGAAGGTAGGATGTGTCATGATTCCATGTCTAGTAAGTCATCCACATTGCAGCACATATCCATGTGCAGCTTCTCAGAACACAGAGACTGAATGATAAAAGTAAGTAAATCGTGATAGCTCACAAAGGTGAGTCAGGGTCAAGAGACTAATTATTGTCAGCCTCTGAAAGCTACAAAAAGGCATACTCACAATCTGTGTGTAGTCACCAGGTTGGTGTCTGCTGCCCACTGTACCGATGCAAAAAATCCTGGACAAGGGTGCATGGATGTACATGTCCTCACGTCTGCAAGCTGGACAAACCACCTGAATCAACGTGTCTTGGTGTTAGTAGGTATGTCGGTATGTGTGACACTGTGTGTGTGAATGTTCTGAAGAAAAATCATCTTCCCCCCATATACTTCCTACATTGTGCTTTGCTAGACTGTTGCAAAATTATATCCTACACAGAGACTGGACATGCTTTAGTCAAAATTACAGTGCTCAATGAACCCTTTTATGCAGAAGACAGTACTGACCCTATCTTCAGCATATCATGGATAAACGCTTCCACTCACACAATATTTTCTGAAAAAGACGGGAGGCACTGAAGTATTTTGACCACCTATTTGAATAAAGATCATCATGGCTGCTGTGCTTTGACAAGCTATAACAGGTTCTGAGCTAATCTCAGAATTTAGGTTCTTCTGTCTTTCAACCTTGAAAAACTATGGATTAAGCCATAACTAACTAAATGTCCAGATATCAAATTTAAAGTAACACAGGATCTCTTTTAGTCTTATCTAGTATTAACAAAATTTTCATAAAAATTCAGCAAATTAACATATTAATTACTTACCTGATTGTCTCTTAAGGAATACCTGGAACAGATCAGCAGACAGTGAATAAAGCATAAAGTTAATACTACAAACTTAACTCCCAAATTGAAAAAAGACACCTTCTGTAAATGCCACAATGCTCATGATTTATGCAAGGTAACTCTTCACATATATGGTAAGTTTTTTGATCAGAGATGACTTGCATTATATCAGAGAGGTAGAGTGATTTCTTGTTTATGAAATATGATGAAAATATTTCTATAAAAATATATAGTCCTATTATCTTCCATTCTGATATTTATCTTTCCCTGTCTCCTATCAGCCAGAAACCAGGATTTAAGGAAAATTCACCTTGCCACTCAGGACAGTAATTATTCACCCATAAACAGAGCTCATAAGCAATTCCATCTTTCATGGAAGCTATAAATTGGTACAACAAAACAAATTCATAGAAAGTTTGCCTGTAGGGTCGACCTGTCTTGCTCATGTTTTTTCTCAGGACCATTGTCACTGTTATATTCAAAATATTGCTGTGGACAAAATGGAGAACACCACTTCTATGAAATCAAGGATTTGTTGCTGCCCTAAGTAAAATATTAGGAATCTAAGCAAAATATAATTTATTATTGTTCCAGTTACACTAACACTTTATTCCTAATTAATACAGAAAAATCGCAGTAACAATATGCATAAAATTCATACACAAGATAATGTACTAAAATCTAGCTCTTTACTTCAGTCTTATTGTTACCCTTCCAGTGTCCTCTGGGTCATGAGGCTGATGGCGTCACCTTCCTCAAGTGGAAAGGCAATGGTTTCTGTGTGTTATCAGTGCTCCAAGTCTACACTAGGAGGAGTTTGATGTTGGAGATGAGGGTCCCTTCATCCTCATTCTTCAAGTCTGTTTGTGACTATTTTTATATATTTTCTTACTCCAACCTACTTCTTTGTCATTGGTATCCTGGTAAAGTTCAAAAGTTGCCCAATAGCATCCCCCAACCTCCGCTGATATCAAGGCTGTCACTTGCTATACTATGACCGTTTTGCTTGGTCAGACCTTTATCCTATGTGGTATTCACAGAACTGAAGATCAAGCAGGGCAGGAAATGGTTACTTCAGTGATAGATAGTTGTCACAGCAAGGTAAACTACACCTTGGCCAAAGTTAGCTTTGGCTAGTCCTGAGACCCCTCATGGTGAAACGAATATGAAAGCTACCTTCTTGTACCAGTAATAAATAAAGAAAAAAAAAAGTAATATCTAATGAGTTTATGATCCATGGATGACAGGTTACATATTTCTTCAGTCCTGGACTCAAATCTGGAATGAGAAAAGCAGGGTTTTTTTTGGTGAAGAAGCCTGACCTGGAGCAGGGCACAGCTTGGCTCAGGACCTTTGATGTGCTAACTACAAGGATGTTAATTAACCTGAACTGCTTGATTTGGTGATCATTTGTCCTTGACTAATTTTTTAGAAGAATGGTGTATACGTTGTGTTTATGATATGAAAAGCATCTCAAAAGCCATAATACCACTAGATTTGGGCAGGCTTTTGTAGGAGAAGGAAAAGATTTATTTTTAACACAAAAACTGTTGCTTATTAGATGTCAAGTCCTTTTCTTCACAACATGTAGGAACTAAAGTAATTGTAACATGGGGATACCAAATAAAGAGGAAAAAAGAAAAAACCTATTCCATTCAACGTTAGTGTCAGAAAAGGCTAAATAGTTTGGTAGAAAATTATAATAATTAAAAATATATATTAATACCATAATCTGGATAGGATTATAGTTAAATTCTAAAAAAAAAAGTATGACCTAATTAACTGAGAACAGAATCTTAGAGTAAGAAACTCAGAGCAATATTATTAAGCTTCAGAAACATGTATTTTTTCCAGGTGTTAAAAATAAAATTACAAAACCTCATACTTTCTTCATCTCAGTATATTAAGCTTCTCTGATGTTTTTATGGGCTAAGATGCCTAATATCCCTTTTTGGTAATCACTGTCACTTACAGTAGCAGATGTTTGATTTGAGGAGGCAATTTGTTAAATTCTGAGTAGCAAATTACAGTCATACCGTACAGCTTGTTAAATGATTAGTGTATAATCATATACTTATTCTTAGGTGTTTCACTTTTGGAACAGCTGAAATGTTTTGAAGATCTCTTTTTTTTAACAAGGACATTAACAAAGCTGTAACATAGAATCTCATTGTAATGAAGAGATCTAAATTGTTTTCAAATGATTAGTAATCAATTCATTTTCTGGTCAACAAAAACATGCACGCATTTCAGTATCTTACAGTAAAAAATGTCAAGTACATGTATTAATTGCAGTTAAAAAGCACAGATATTTCCATGAAAAAAGCTCAGTGAAACATCTGAGTAACTGAAAAAGTGTTTTCTTTAGCTGAATAACTGAAGATATAAATATATAAGTAAAAGTATGAAGCATGTTTGCCCCAATATATCTTTGTTGCAGGTGGTAACAGACAAAAGAGAGCTGGAAACAGGGTGGGAAAAAGGGAAAAAAGGAAGACCTGAGGAACTACAGGCTGGTCAGTCTCACCTCTGTGCCCAGCAAAATCATGGAGCAGATCCTCCTGGAAACTATATTAAGACACATGGAAAATAAGGAGGTGATCAGTGACAGCCAACATAGCTTCAATAAAGGCAAATCATGTCTGACAAGTTTGCTGGCCTTCTACAGTGGGATTACATCATTGGTGCATAAGGAAAGACCAACTGACATCATCTACTGGAACTTGTGTAAAGCATTTGACACTACCCCGTGCGACATCCTTGTCTCTAAATTGGAGAGACATGGATTTGACAGGTGGACCACTCATTGGATAAAGAATTAGCTGGATGGCTGCACTCAGAAAGGTCTGGTCAATGGCTTGATACCAAAGTGGAGACCAGTGATGAGTGGCGATATACAGGAGGAGAGGAAAAGCCAGTATGTTCCAGCAAGAAGACAAGTTCAAGTTGAAATTATTATTTTTATAAATGGGAATGAGAGAGAATGCAAAATCAAGTTACAAGGAAGGAAATTCTGATGAAAAATCATAATATCAAAAGTCAGTGCTTCTAAAAACTAATCCTTTATAAAAGAAATCACAGAATACAGAAAAGTTGAAGCTGGAAGAGACTTCTGGAAGTCATTGCATCCAAACACCCTGCTTAAAGCAGGACTACCTAGAGCACATTGCCTGGAATTGTGTCCAGTCAGGTTTTGAATATCTCTCCAGAAGAAGACTCCACCACATGCCAGGAAGGTAATCTGTTCCAGTTTTTTATCACCATTACAGGATTCATTTTTTTTTTTCTTACATTTAAATGTAATTTCCTGTATTTCAGTTTGTGGCCATTGCCCTCTGTTCTGTCACTGGGCACCACTGTGGAAAGCCTGGCTGCATCTTCTTTCCTCCCTTCCACCCGGCATTTACACACATGGATCAGATTCCTGCTGATCCTTCTCTTCTCCAGGCTAAACAGTTCCAATTCTATCAGTCTCTTCAAATGTAAGATGCTTCAGTCCCTTAATCATCTTAATGGCCCTTCACTAGACTTGTCTGTCTTGTACTGGGGAGCCCAGACCTCGATCCAACACTTCAGATGTGGTCTCACCAGTGCTGAGTAAAGGAGAAGGATCACTTTATTTGACCTGCTGCTGATACTTACAGTCCAGGAAACTGATTGTTGTCTTTGCCATAAGGGTACATTGCTGGCTTATGGTCAACCTGGTTTTCACCAGGACCTGCAGTGTGTTTTTCTGCAAAATTGCTTTCCAGCTGGTTTCTGCAGCCTATCCTGGTGCCTGGGATTACTCCTTCCCAGGGACGTGACTTTGCATTTCCGTTTGTTGAACTTCATGAGTATTTTCTCTACTCATTTCTCCAACCTGTTAAGGTCCCTCTCAGCCATCTGCTGTATCAACCACTTCTCCCAGTTCTACATAATTTGCAAACTTGCTGATAGTACACTCTGCTGCATCATCCAGGTCATTAATAAAGATGTTAAACAAAATTGACCCGATTAGTAACTGAACCCTTGCTGTCTGGTTCTGTCAAGGTATCGCTTTGGCAAACTGTGCCCCAAAATTTTACCTTTGTAGCAGGTCTTGAGGTTAATCTCCAGATTCACTTGGGGTGATCCCTATCTTTCCAACCCGGCTTACCACTTCCTCATTTCATTGGTTGTCATCCTCTTCCTCCCCTAATGTCCTGGTTTGAGGTAAAACAGGACCAATTTTGTTCAGTAACTTTGCTTCTTAGCTGGGCCTCTTCTAACTGCTGAAATTAACAGCATATTGTGCAGACAATGTTCGCTCTCTCAGAGTGATAAGACCAATGTTATGGCTGATGTCCAGACGTGGTATGCGGAGAGGCTCTTGCTTATACTTATCGCTATAACACACAAGGCCAACTAACTTTGTTATTTGCCACATTGGAGTGTTGGAAGCAGAAAAACACAGTGGGGTCCCACCTGCAGGGAGGAGCGGACAGGACAGGTGACCCAAAACTGACCAACAGGGTATTCCATCCCATCCGCATCATGCTCAGTATAAAAGCCCTCTGAGGGATCAAAGGGTCAGCAGGAAGAAAGGAAAAAAAGGAAGCGGGAAGCAGGAAGCTGGAGAGCTGGGAGCACTGGCTCTGGCTCTCTCGCTCTTCCTTCAATGGCCAACATCTGAGGAGGACTGTTCGTCTGCCGTTGGTCCCGATCCTGCCTGCAGATCTGGAATCCAGTTCCCGTCTCTCACTGAGTCCAGCCTGGGACTGCCCCAATGCCAGCCGGTGCCGTGACTGTCATCCTGGGAGCTTGATACAATTTTGTATATATTTCATTATTTTCTTTTTATTTTATTATTAATATTTCATTAAAGTAGTTTAGTTCCTTCTAAACTCATAAGTCTCTTTTTCCTCCTCTGCCTCTCTCTTCGAAGAGGGGTAGAGGGGAGCATCTGTCGGTCCCATCTGGGGTCCCACACGTCCCCAGTGGGATTTGGCCTAAACCACGACAACTTAAAATCTCTAAACTTACTATACTACAACAATTTATTGCAGGAAGGAATTTTTCTGCTTGTAGGCTCCTCTTCAGCTCCAAGAATTTAGACTCAGAGATTTTGTGCTGACTAAAATATGCCGTGAAAATTGGGAGGCTATTGTAATAAAATGAAAATGGTTTTATAACAAAACTAAATAGAAAAAAATTCTTTATGTGCTTATAGAAGCTTATGTGAAGAATTATGTTTTTTTTTTGCTACCCAAATCACCCAGAGATAAGCTATTCTCAAGGCAGCTTTGGTCACCAGCAACCTGAAAGTTCCCATCAACAATTTTAGCAGAGTGACCACTAATGGTAAATACTGCCCCTAGCTCGTTTGATAGTTTACTAGCAAGGTAAGGAATATAGCAAAGGGATGGATCTGATAATATTCCTCATTTCCATAGCACAGTTGCATAACTAATTTCCCACATAGAAAAATAATATTCTCTTATCAATAAATATTCAGGAATTTGTCCATTCAAGAAGAGATGATGTTGTCCCAAATCTGGGTTCTTTAACGGGCGTGCAAGCCAGTAACACACAGAGCAGAGGTATTTCCAAGTCTGTTCCATTAATGCACAGAAATGGGGTGCTTGCCCCAAAACGGGAGCACACCTTAGTTCCAAAAATCTCCACTTTTATACATTGATTATGACATATTCAAACAATTAATACATATTCATTGTTGTTCTTTTTAATGATTGGTCAAGATTTCTTCGCTTCCTATGTAAACTACTGCACAGACACTGTCTTCTTCCATTGCTCTTTTGAGTAGGTGGTATCATTTGGGTAGGTGGTCAATGAGTCCGTGGCCATGATCTCTCCCTGCTGGAATTACCTTTTACCTACTTGTCCTCTGATCTTGATAATTCCAAGTTGTGTTCTTAGTTTGCTGACCAGGCCTAGAGTTCATCACTCTCTTGACAGGAGTACCCTGCTTATCAACAATGCTACATTGTCTGGTGGTTTGTTCCTTAATTGAACTGTAGATAAATCATGTCTAGTTACTTTTTCTCTATTGTAATATTAGGTAAATAATTAAATAGAGTTGGGGCAGCGTAGGGGACTTGAGCAGCAGCAGGTTTCCTTGGTTGCTTCAATTATATTTTGCATTTCATTTTCCCAGTTTATGTCAATCTTACTACAACAATGAGAATTCCAAGCATCAGATCTTGAAAGCAGGGTAAGATTCTTAGGGCATTTGATATGGGCCTACCATGGCCATCTTGGCCAAGAACCCACTGCAGCCCAAACATCTGCAGTGGGCTATGGCCAAACATGACAATGCAGACAAACCCTGAGTGATGAGCCTTGGCATGGGTGATGGATCAACAGGTGACAGGAGAACAATATCTGCACTTGCTGGACAAGTATAGCAGGATATCAACCTATTTGGTCAACAGTCTGTGCTGATATCTGACTATAAATCTCACCTAATCGTAGAGACCTGAGGAACACTGTCAAGCAGCTGCCCAATGTGCATAAAAGCAGGGCACTTGAGGTGTCAGAGCTGAGCCCTGCCCAGAGCTGTACACGAACACTGGTGGGAGTCAGGGTTGTGTCTCCTCAGGCTGGGCTGTTTCAACTCACTGGTGTGGTGAGTGGCACAGGTCTCAGCTAACTATAACTGCATGTGTGTCTGCATGTGTGTGCAAGTGTGTGTATACATATGTATGTATATAAAACAGGTTACAACAAAATGACCACTGGTAGGGTAAGTATAACTATATATATATTTATATATATATAAAACAAGTTATTACAGAATTACCACTAGTAAAGTAAATACATACTTACGGTCATTCACAAATATGCAGGTTATATGTATTATGTTAAGTGTTAATGTTCCAACACTTATCAAACCACCCCCATGAGTGGGTCTACTTGACTTTGGAAAAAGTGATAATTTCAGATTTCAGCTGCTCTGGACACACTGCTGTTTTTAAATAACCCTGTATCCCTGAATCCACTCACATCTTTAAAAGCATCAGTGTTTTTCCTCTGCTGCTGGACATTACACTCAAATATCAGTGTTTGGTCATTACATTATTATTCCTGGAGTTGTCGCATTCTTCCAGAAAAAAAATCACTTGAAATGTGTGGTCAGTACTGAATAATCTGCTCTTTAAAATCATTGTTAATATTTGAACTTTAGAGTGGCTGTTATCTGCTGAATTAACAACATTTAGCTAAGCTTTGAAAGACTGCTTTACACATGCGTGTGTGATTTCCATACTGTGAAAGAACAAGGAGAAACAAAGGGGAGGAAATGACACTGTGCAGTTGAGAGGGAATGAGGGGCAAACCTAGGAGTAAAGCACTAGACTTATTATTTTCAGTGCCCAGTTGTATTTCTCAGACCCCTTTCTCCCACACTGAGAGCCTCAGAGGTGTTATACTAGACCAAGAGAGGAGACACTTTTTGAAGTGATAATCAGTACTGCCAAGACATGACACCATCCTGGAGATAAAAAGAATTAGAAATACTGTTTAGCAAAATGCCCACTCTATCCCTACCGGTCCTGCAGATGAGCCAACTTTACAAGGTCTCAAAAAACTACCAGGATTTTACCAGGCAACAAGCAGACACTTTTACTGAAACTTTTTCCTAGCTCTACAAAACTAGTTATATTTTTTTCATGTCACTGTTCATCCTTTTTCTCCATGTCATCTTCTATGCACTTCTTCAGACAGCTAAGCTCTCTTCCACTATGCACAACTTTTAAAAATTACTTTTTTACTGTTTAACATCAATGAGTTCTAGGAAGCAATAACTGAAAATAATACTAGCTTTTAGAACATTATTTTGCAGCCCTGTTGTGTTTTGGCAAGACTGTATGTTTTAGTGTTTCTTACAGTGATCCATCAAAGTAGATATTGCAGACACCTTGAACTTTTCAAGAATCCTAGCTTCCCACTTGTCAGGCATTTTCACCTCCAAGATCTGTTTCTAAGATCTGTGTGAGAGCTTCTACATATGAACATCTTCTCTAAGCTGTATCTTCAGGTCTACAGAAAGGCTTTGCATTCATTTATTTATGTAATGCTTCATAGTCAAGCTATTATTGCAGGTTTATAAGGTGGATAGTGTGAATATGTTCAGCATATTATTTTCAGTAAGATTTTTTTTGAAAGTGCATCCTTTTACTGACAGTAACAAGTCTTTACACCTGTTCTGGAATGCAATTCCACTTCTTTCTGGTATTTTTTCGAAATTTAAGACTGTCAAGTACTGAGTTACAAGGTCCTATGACAATATTTGAAACATGTTTTTCCCCTCTTGTCAGTCCAGAATAATTTACAATATTTTGTAGAACACTGATGCTTTAATTAGACTTCAGGATGTATCAGTTAACACAATATTATTTTTAATTAAACATACTATTTCAGTATTGTTACTCATTTTTCTGTCTAACATATGTTTTCTAATATGAGATTTAGCATTTGCTCACAAGGCACATTTAGTTCATGCTGAAATTACTCATGTCTCCATTTCAATGTGCTTTAGGAAGACTGACTACGATTTGATAAAGTGTCAAAGATTAATCTAAAGATTTGCGGTTTTGACACTCATCTGAATCCCTGGAGCATGCCTGGAATGGCTACGCAGCTGCAATATTTTGAATCACTAATTTAAGTGTCATTGTAGGTACCTTGGTGTGACTACATAAACATGTATATAAGACTGATGTCAGCAGCCACAAAGGTGATGTAGTTATAAGGGGAAAATTACAAAACAGAATAAATGTCTGCTGAAATACTGACAGAGAAAATGCCTGCCAGCCTCGGAACTGTAAGGCTGGAAACTAGGCCTGGGAACCAGAAACATCCTTGAGAAGTGCGGCTGGCATCTTTGAAGTATATCTGGGTACCTTGAAAACGGAGACACCCTGAGATGCCATCGATAAGCCCAAAGACAAGGAACTGTAACTGCATCTTATTGACAGAAAGGGTGAAAAATAGTCTGGAAAAAGGAGAAAACATCTTGAGGAAGTAAGAGTCGGTAACTGCCATTGGATGTTTTAACTGGAAGAACAGGAAAACAATCTGGAAAAATAAAAATTAGTCTGAGAGCATAGAAAACATTGTCTATTCCAGGTCAAAACCAGAAATTAACACCAGCTATTGGCTGCTCGAAGTGGTGGTGTCCTACACCATCTTATGTCTCTATAATATAAAAATTAATTTTTATCCAAAATGGAACTTCTCTCCCTGTGGACTTCCTGTGCTGCATGTACTTTTCCCTTTCCTAAATAGGTCTGCATGGACTTCCTACAAGATCTTGGGCTCTCTCTGGGGATGCTTGGCTGACTCCAAACCCTGTGGTGCAGATCATGTTTGAAGTGAGACACTGTTATTTTACCGGTCCCCCTCTGGACCCACTTCTGGGGTCTGTTTGGTTTGTCCTCCCACTTCTGGGATGGTTGTCCTCCCTTTTGGTAGATATTGGCCCCCTTCTGAAATCTGTTTAATGCATTTGTTACGATATATATACACGTATATCTATACACCCACACACACACTGTGTCAGCTGATACCGGCAGGACGTAAAAACAACCACAAAACCACAGATGAAAGGCAAAGAACAAATTTAATCTTGATACCTCATGGACCGGGGGATCTCCAAAACAGCACCCAGGCAGAGGCACGCAAGCAGGGGATGCAGGCACCACTGAGTGAAAGAGTCCTTATTAGCAAGAGAGTCCTTGTTAGCAAGAGAGTGAAAGAGTGAGAGCCCAGATTTGCTGTTCTCGCCTGTATTTCAAGGGTTCAAGCAGGTTTAGTTTTTCACAGTGCTTCAATCTTCTTCAACAGCAAGGCAGTAGTCTCATGTATGCTAGATAAGGTGTCCCTGGGTCCATCACAGGTTATCTAAGTGTGGATGTTCTATTTGCAAGCACATAAGGGTGAACAACAATTAGTGTGATATATGTGTTGTCTAGCACCCCAGGTGTGAGTCACTTGAGCGTGTTTACAATCTTCCTCACCAATTCCATTATTTTCCCACATATACACACATATATATAAAAATATTTTATCATAAGTATATCTGCTTTTGATAAGTTTGGTTGACTAGTGATAAATTTGTACCTTGTAATATTATATATACTTTATTGCTGCTATTACTGAGTGTTGTTACAATTGATTGTTGCTATAATTGGTCGCTGCTATACTATTGATCACTGCTACTTTGATTTCTGATAATAATTTGTAATAGCTTGATATACACATTCACTTTATTAATCATAGGTATAATTGTTAGTGATTTTTGTGGCAACAAAGCAGAGAAATTTAGAGGATAAAGCTTTTGCATGTATTACAAAATCCTACAGCCCTATGGTCTCAATCTCTATACACCACAGGCCACATAACCCTTTAGGTTATGACAAGGCCAGGTTAACATCTAAAAAGCACTGTAATTAACCCATGACAGAGCAGTGCTGGATGATTCACCTGCATGACTTCTGAAATTTGTCATCGCAGTCACAGTGTTGAAAACTAACATATGAATTAGGTAGGTATAATAGGTTTTGATTTCCACTGGAGCTAGGACATGAATGTTGGAGGAGCTGAAGGAAAGCTGAAGGTGGAAAATTAGTATTTAGTGATTTTAAGACTTTTTTTTTCCTGAAAAATATATAAAGAAAGGTGCTGTAATTTTAAACTATCATTTCATTTAAAATTATTTATGGAGAAATCTATCAAAATTGTTTGCACAAAATAGCTGATAGACACCATCTAGCTTCAAACAAGACAGTAATTTCTTTTTTCTTCTAACTTTAAAGTTAAAATTAAAAATTTCTCAGTATCACACTGATGTGGAGAGCTGCCTCTCTCACTTTCAGATTTGTGGGTTTACCACACTAATACAACACTCAGGAACTCAGTTCATTTTGTTGACCAAAGTGTGTAAGAAGCAGCATCCCAACATTTTGTGAAAGAAGAATCCCAATGTACTCTAACTGGGTACCAGTCTGCAGAAGTGAAAGATCAGGGCTCCAAAGAAAGCTGAATGGAACCAGAAGCAAAGGCAGAGCGATCCAACTCTGCTGACTGAACTTCTGCCTTTACCTCCTGCTGAAGGTAATGCCTCAATGTAATCTCATGATTCTGCTGTTCTTTAAACAAGACACGGAGATGTTACTTGTGTGGGGCAATGTATCAGAGGGGCCATCAGTGTTTTGTCGCTTGCTTTTTTCTCCATTTGTAAACCTGTGGCCAGCACTAGTGATCAGCCGTGTGCTTATTGTTTCAGGTGTTTTAGAAAACCTAGCTGACAACTTGCACAGTAAACATCAGGGGACTGGAAATGCCCAATAAATTCTAAGGCATGATCAAGTTTTTATTTTTTAGGCTGTCACACCATCTAGGCTGAGGGTATGAAAATACTTAGAGCACAAATCACACTAGTTTTTGTGAGTTATACCTACATTGTAATATTATACAATAACTGGCAATATATCATCTATTTATGTTGATTTCCTGTCATTTGGGCATGATTTTAAGGAAGTAAGGTAAAGTCAGCCATCTGGCTGTTCATTATGCTGAAAAAATAATTTGAAAATAAAATATCCTGAAAGAAATCCATCTCTGTACGAGTAAGCCCTGGGTTTGAAACATGATTCTATGTATCTAAAATACATTCTTCATTCTCTGTTGTCATTGTTTCAGTAAACATTTGATACTTGCAATTTTTTTGTATCATAGTCACTAGTTTTGAAGTCTTTGTCTTATGATCATTGGAATTACAGATGTTGCTCCTGGGATTTGTCACTTTTTTACTGTTGACTTCACTGACATCAGGATCTGTGCCACAAAGGGATGTTTGTTTCTGTATTCCTAAGAATAAAAGCTATTCTATGATACTAATTTTTTTCTTTGTTAAATCATTGTGACCTTATGCCAGAGAAGTTTATTGAAATGCCAGTATCAATTCACAGAAACTATTTCCCCCCATCTATTTTTTTTTTTTTCCAAATGAATTTTCTTTATTCTAGCCTTCTTTTGTTCATTGTAACTTTGAAATGTGTGAGTCTATGAACAGCATGGGGTTTTTTTCATTAGTTATGTCCATTTCAATCAACACTTTAACTAATGATCGTTGTTCAAGTACAGTGAGGTGGAAGAGCAAAACACATAGAAGGGGATAAAAAGTAACAGAAACATTGAGTTGGGGTTTTTTTAACACCTGTTTTAGCTTTATACCACAGCAGACTTGCAGAAATGCAAAAATTAATACCTTGTCTTTTCTTTCTTCTATGACTATATTTCTGAACAAAAACTACTATCCCCAAAAGAATAAATCCTTTATTTTGAACCCACAAAATTTATGTTGAGACGTAATTATTTCTCTTTTTTTTTCAGAACTTCATTCATCTGTTAATGTAAATTTTTGCAAAATACATACAAAATGAAAAAAAAAAACCCAAAATGTGGGAAAAAGTTCTGGTGATTCTTTAAAAAGAATTTACATTGTATTTTCTCCTTCAAGTTTTATTAATACAAAAAAAAAAAAAAAGAAAGAAAAAAAGAAAGAAACGTTGATTTTCCTGGTTAATCATGTTACTGGGTTTCTGAAATGTAATTTACTCATATCTTAGGAAGAAGGGAAATGAGAAAAGGAAAGGGAAGTTTGACTTAAGATCAGGATTTGCTGCTCATCTCTCTCAGAAACATCCAAAACAAACTTCTCCACTTCTTTCCATTTCTCTCCTCAAATGTCAGCTACAACGACAGAAACTCTGGAAGGCTCAGATCCAAACTGTGATTCAGGTCTAGGTTCTTATTTCCATTACCAGTGTTATGAAAACATTCAAATTTGGTTCAAATGAGGATAAGACACTTGTCATTTTAGAATGTATTAAATTTATTAAAATATGATTGCCCCTAAAAACATACAATCCAAAATACTGATTGCACTTGTATCTGTGAGTTAAAGGAATTTTAGAGAGTATGGAAATAGCTTATTCTATGAATCAGAACTGTTATTGTTATGTTTTTGAATGATAGCTGGTCACTAACAGAACACTTTCCTTTTTGTAAGGAATAAATTACAAATTATGTTAAAGAGTTCTTTGATTACACATAATGTTAGGAAAAGCTGTCATAATTATCATCATAGTACTTAGGCTACACCATCTGTTACACAACAGGAATGTTCAAATCCAAATGTATTTTATTAGCCTATATTCTCTTTATAGGACTACTAACTCAGAAAAATCTATTTAAATGCTTTATTTCCTAACCAGAAAATTCTGACTTAATCCTAAAATGAAAAACTTTGACGTTTATTAAATATGAAAGATTTTAAAATTTATTTTTAGCATGACCCATTGTTTAAATAACTGCAAGATATGTAACAAAAGAGCATATACACATATGTACATTTGTACAATACAACCTATAAAGTTTAAGCTGTAAATATCTAAGTATACCTGTAATAAGATTTTTAATTAATATTATTTTGATAAGGGTTGGCATCTGAAAGCTCCATGTAATTGTACAAAATCACAGAGAATCAATAGATGGATTATTTTTGCAGCTTAAGTAAAATTCTTGTTTCAAAACAGAAATATAAAGTAAATATTTTCTACTTTTCCCCATCAAATTGGAGGAAACCTCTCTGACATGCATAGAGAATAGTATTGTTTTTGCGATGAAAGAGTGAGTTTGAAAGCATTCCATTTTTGCTTGCCACAAAGTACCACAGTAAAAAGTGATTTTCTTATGAGCTGGCAAGCACCCACACAGAGTTTAGGTTCAGTCAGGTCCTGAGCAAACAAAAAACCGTTGTGATAAAATAATAAGGTTCTGGAGATTTATATACTGATGAAAATATCAACATACTTATGGATATTTAGCACACTCTCCAGGAAACGATGAGAATCAGTACTCCTCAGGATTATCCGTGTTCTCCCAAGTTCCCTTCCAAAGCATATCTTGAGAACATTTTCTTCCTTTCTCTGCTAGGTATTTGTTTCAAGAACACACAGGAAAAAATACATATTAG
Source organism: Ibidorhyncha struthersii (assembly GCA_013398815.1). Classification (NCBI taxonomy): domain Eukaryota; kingdom Metazoa; phylum Chordata; class Aves; order Charadriiformes; family Charadriidae; genus Ibidorhyncha; species Ibidorhyncha struthersii. Next base: position 158,296 of record VZSZ01010404.1, read on the forward strand.
AGCACAAGTCTTATGAGAAGCGGCTGAGGGAAATGTTTTTTTTTAGCCTGGAGAAAAGGAGGCTGAGGGGAGACCTTCTTGCTCTCTACAACTACCTGAAAGGAGGTTGTAGCGAGGTGGGGGCTGACCTCTTCTCCCAGGCAACAGGTGATAGGACCAGAGGAAGTGCCTTCCAGTTGAACCACGGGAAGTTTAAATTGGATATCAGGAAAAAATTCTTCAGTGAAGGGGTTGTCAAGCATTGGAACAGGCTGCCCAGGGAAGTGGTTGAGTCACCATCCCTAGTCACCATTTAAAAACCATGTAGATATGTCACTTAGGGACACAGTTTAGTGTTGGACTTGGTAGCGTTGGGTTAACAGTTGTACTTGATGATCTTAAGGGTCTTTTCCAACCTAAATGATGCTATGATCTTGTGATTTCATGGGTGAAACAATACTGAGAACCTGACATTTACATTATATGCTTTGTAGGGGACTGACTTACTGAAGTCGAAGTGTTTCCAAAGAAAACATCTCCACAGGGCTGGCTGGTAAGAGTCACAAAAATAGCAGCAGACACACCCCCTTCTGGGACAGCACCTGAATGTCACGTAGGATACCCAAGGATATCTAAAACACACCTTTTTGTGTAACCGAATCACTCTCCCAAAATATTTGCTTTTTTTTTTTTTTAATGGATCAGTAGATCACATGGATTTCTTATTCCCATTGATTGATATAGTCATCAAAAGGGAATCTCACAGAACTTTAGTCTTTTTCAGTTTCTTTCATTTGGTGATTTTTGTACTCCTACATCTTATAACACTAATGTTATTATATGGGTCATATCAATGCATATATAGATAAGATATAGATGTATATGCAGAGATAGAGATATATATGCAAGGTTGGTTTTGCTTGTTTATTTGTTTCTCTTTTTCTACATTTGTCTTGTGTCACTGAAACTATACTTTAATCCCCACCTACAGGCTGCATTTTCTGCAACTGTCAATGTTGAAAATGCTTTTCAGACTGTTGCATCAAAAACGGTTTATTTGGAAAAAGTTTCTCAAACAACTGCAATAAGGAAATCAGACAATGGTTTCGTAGCTGCTGTCCTTAGACACTATCTTAAAAAAAATCATACTTATTACCACATCTTGACAGGGATTCTTATATGACTTTATAGCATGCCTTTTTATGCAGTGTTATCTTTACTGTTAATTTTGAAGCTTTTTTTAATATCTTTGGGATATTTGGAAGGATCACAATATCCCTGTAACACAAAATTTCCAAACCCCTAAAGCTTTCTTCTTTGTTTTTGTCTTAGTATGTAACCCTTTGCTCTTTACCTTTTTTTTTTTTTTTCATGCTGGGATGTGTCCAGAGTCTTGCTTTTGTTGGTGCTCTGTAAGCAAAAAGTAAATTAAAGTGTTTTTTTCGTATGACCTATGATGGGATTGCTCGGACCAAAGGTAAACCTGCATATTTGAACTTCTCACTCCAGCTTCCTTTGTAGATAATACAGAAGAAAGAGAACTACAGTTTATCTGATCGTGAGACAAATTTAAAAGTAGGTCATCTAACAAATTTATTTATCTCTATTGAATATAAACAGGATCTAAACCAGGAAGCTTAAAGTACATAACATTCTGTTGGTAAAATACAGTTAATGTGCAAAAATACAATAAGATATGCTGGTTTCTGAAAATGGAACTGAAAAATCACAGTAGTGAAAGTGGAGAGCAAGACATTTATTTTCCAGGTTTCACTGTTCTGTATGACACCTAAATTACATGGTGGTCTTCTACGATGGTGTCACAGCATTGGTGGATAAGGGGAGAGAAACACATGTCATCGACCTGGACTTGTGCAAAACATTTGACACCATTCTGCACTACATCCTGGTCTCTACTTCAGAAAGACATGGGTTCGACCAATGGTCCACTTGGTGGATAAGGAACTGGCTGGACAGTCGCACTCAAAGAGTTGCGGTCAACAGCTTCATGTCCAAGTGGCGAGCAGTGACAAGTGGTGTTCCTCAGGGCTTGGTACTGGGACTGGTGCTGTTTAACATCTTTGTTGGTGACATGGATGTTGGGATGGAGTGCACACTCAGCAAGTTTGCCGACGACACCAAGCTGTGTGGGGTGGTCGGCACACTGGAGGGGAGGGATACCATCCAGAGGGATCTGGACAGGCTTGAAAGGTGGACCTGTGCAAACCTCCTGAAGTTCAACAAGGCCAAGTGCAAGGTCCTGCACGTGGGCTGGGACAATCCTAAGCACAAATACAGGCTGGGTGGAGAATGCATAGAGAGCAGCCCTGAGGCGAAATACTTGGGAGTGTTGGTAGATGAGAAACTCAACATGAGCCAGCAATGTGTACTTGCAGCCCAGAAAGCCAACCGTATCCTGGGCTGCATCAAAAGAAGCATGGCCAGCACGTCGAGGGAGGTGATTCTGACCCTCTACTCCGCTCTCATGGGACCCCACCTGGAATATTGTGTTCAGCACTGGAGCCCTCAACATAAGAAGAACGTGGACCTGTTGGAGTGGGTCCAGAGGAAGGCCACAAAGATGATCAGAAGGCTGGAACACCTCTCTTATGAAGAGAGGCTGACAGAGTTAGGGTTGTTTAGCCTGGATAAGAGAAAGCTCAGGGTAGACCTTATAGCCGCCTTTCAGTATCTGAAGGGTGCCTACAAGAAAGCTGGAGAAGGACTTTTTACAAGGGTGTGTAGTGAATGATAGAATGAGGGGTAATGGCTTCAAACTGGAAGAGGGTACATTTAGAGTAGATATTAGGAAGAAATTTTTCACTATGAGTGTGGTGAGGCCCTGGAACAAATTGCCCAGGGAAGTTGTGGGTGGCCCATCCCTTGAAGATTTCAAGGCCAGGTTGGATGGGTCTTTGAGCAACCCGGTCTAGTGGAAGGCGTCCTTGCCTACGTCAGGGGGTTTGGAACTAACAGATCTTTAAGGTCCCTTCCAACCTAAAAATAAAGAAGTGTTGGTGGCAAATCTAACTAAACCTAACCAGAAACCAGAAAAGACAGAAAACAATGTTAGATTTCTTAGGGGATATATGAACATTTTTCGTGACACACACATGTAAACTAATAATTGATTGCTTTTTAGTCTTTTTAATTACCTTTGAAAATTCCAGTAGAGTGATTGATGCCTGTACCAAGTTAAAAAGTTGTTTTGGTTTTTTTTTTTTTTTTTCTAATTCCCCTTAATTTGGAAGGAATTCTTTTGTTTCTTTCATTTTTTCTGAGTCCCAGTGAACAGATAAAGAATGTTTTTAATTTATCAAATAAAACAGGGTGAAATAAACATATACTTACAGATAGCAGTTTGGGTAGACACATTAAGTGCCTCAGATTCAGGGAGGGGAAAGCATAAGTTACTTAGCACTTTAATATGGTTTTTGGTTATTATATTATCACAGAATCATAGAATCTTAAAATAGTATGAGTTGGAAGGGACCTTTAAAGGTCATCTAGTCCAATCCCCTTCAATGAGCAGGGACATCTTCAACTAGATCAGGTTTCTCAGAGCCCACTCCAACATGACCTTGAATGTTTCCAGGGATGGGGTAACTAACACCTTTCTGGGCAGCCTGTTCCTGTGTTTCACTACCCTCATCATAAAAAAAAATTCTTCCTTATGAGCTTGGAAAGTCACCTCTAAATTAACTGGAACTTTTACTGAAAAATAAGTTAATAGTATGTGATGGTAACTTTATGGCAGAATGTCTGCCTTTTGTGACAACATAAGATGAATAACAATGTATTTTCCATTATGAGAGTCACCCTCAATCCACCTATAAACTTTCTTCACAAGAAATACATAGCAAATAGTAGTGAATTAAACATTTGTGAGAATTGTTTTAGTGCTAGAGTTAGCAAATAGCTCGTTGACATGAGTTTTCCATGCTTGTCGCATCTTTAGCAGTTCATTAACTTAAATTTTTCTTCAGTTTTATGGGAATACACAAAGCAAAATCAGACTAAAATGCAAAAACCACTGTAGCAAAGCTACCCAGACTACAAGAGTACTGATCCTGAATAAAAAATTGTTACTGGTTAGAAATTGAATATTCAAGAAATATGCTGGAAGCAAAAATCAAGCCTGAATCAATCAAGATTTCTCATTTGGATAAAACTATTATGTTTTCGAATGCAGAGATGAATCCATACAAAAATGCCTTATAGAGCATGATTTTTCTGTTAATTTCAGTAATAGCAAGGTGTGGGTTTATATGTAAAAAATATTCTGAAAACATCAGGTCAAGTCCATGGTTCTTTATATGCTATGACTCCACAGCAGCACTGCAACCTCCAAATTGCTGCTGTTGTACACCCTTTACTTTGATGTTTTCTTTTGTTCCATGTTAGTACAGTTGTAAGGCCAAAGAGGTCTTAGTGAGTGACAAAGGTGCCTAGATGATAAAAATGATTAATTACAGTAAAATTCTGATCTCATTTCCAAATAATGTGAAAGCTTAATGAAGGTACCATTTTAAAATTTTGCCATTATTTTCATAGCCTAATGGTAGTGTAATGGTACATTATTGTACAAAAGTGTTTCTGTTTTTGTATTTTACTATAAACAGCTAGGATACTGATAGTTACTTTTTATATAGTGCTCTTCATAAATTTGTTGTCTCACCAAGGTAAAATAATGTATTTTAAATATTAAATCAAACTAAAGCTTTTCAAAAGCCTTGTTGCACATGACACTGAGTTATTATGCGTGACAAACTTTTAAAGTTTTCTTATGGCTAAGAGGATATTAGCTTCTTTAGAGACTCTCAGCATCTGAGGGATTTAAATATTTCTGAGGTTTCAGATTTTCAAATTTGAAAGGCAAAGGAAGAAGTTGAACATGGAACTGTTATGTTACCCTCTGGGTAGCTTGCAAACTATTTCCTCTGTGCAGGGCAGAGAGGAAGTTTATTTGTTACAAACATCAACTTCAAGCTACAGAGATTTTTTTGCTTCTGAACATGATGGCAACTGTCATGATAACCCATTATATGAATCCATAGCCTGAATTGTTCCAAAAAGGATGTTCTCCACAACTTGTCAATACTCCTCACAGTAAAGAATAAATCTCAATAGTGGTCTTTTTAGGGAGCTAGGTTTAGGATTTGTAAATTTTTTTTGACATCTAGCAAGGTAATCAGACTGCTAGTACATTAAAAATTTCTCAATAAAAATTTAATAGAATGAGAAATCTCATTTTAGACACTGTATTGATTGTTTCCTTAAGCTGAAAATTAAATCTCAGCAGCAGGTGGAAATTTTTTATGTCCTCCCATTCTGAGGGAGTGTAGTAAAAGTCTCAAAAAGTTCATAGCACTCAAAAGTAGTAAAAAAAAAAAATGCATAGAGGATAACCTATCTTTATTACAAGTGTCTATGGCATCATAACTAAAAAATACTATTCTATACTACTAAAGTACAACAACATGGTAATTTTTTCAAGCAAAATTTTAGTACACAGAACATTTCAAAAGGCAAATCCCAAGGGGTTCTTCATTTGTAATCTCAGTCATTTTTTTCAGCCAAAGGATTTACCAAACTGACAATGTTTTTCTTATATTAAGTTAACCAGAACCATAATAGAATTCCATGCAGTCTAACATTTACAATGTATGGAGCAGAATATAGCCACACTACTTTATTTCAGCAGAGGATCCTCCAAATTTAAAGATAGAAACACATGACCCACTTGCTTGAATCAATCTTATTCTACATAAAGTGAGATATTTTACTTCACAGATTGAGGTCCCACCTAAAATTAAAATGTTAAGAATATTCAGGACAGTAATATAGTTTCTAAATTAAATATCTCAACCTGCCATGCAGGATTCATCTTAGATGCTCAAAGTGATGGCAGATAGCTTCTCCAAAGTGGTGCTTGGAGTACAAGGTTTGGTCATTATGCAGATGTCCCAGATGGCTAATTTCTCCTTATACATAATAACGTACTCTTCCGAACTTTATACACTTCATCTTTGTGACGTGTTTTATTCATGTCCCATTCACATATCTAGACTCCTTTGTGTCATATTTACATGACATTACTGAAGACATTTCTTAATGAAATTTGGAAGCCAAGACACATCTACATCCCAATGAATGTCAAGCCAAGAACTTCTGAGCTGTACATACCTTCTCCCCAGGTCCCTTTTTCAGTCCCTTTTTCACAGGCGATACCAAGAAGACAGCACAGTCATCAATGCATATTTCTCCTCTCTTGTCATAATTATAAATTTAATTGTTTAATTGTTACATCTCAGCATTCTTGTAGGCTTTACCATGCCACTACTCTCTGCTTCTCTAAAACGTTCATAAATTTTGTTACTGTTTTCTTTTCTGTTTCTTTCCCCTGGCACAAGTTTTAACTCAAAGGTTAAAATAAAAATATTTTGTGCATTTGTATAAGTAGTAGAGCTCAAATCTCATCTTAGGACCTTCATTTCAGAGAGGTTCAGGTGGGATACTAACAGTGAGTGAAAGGCAAAGAACAATAACAACAGTTGCAGACAGCAGTATGCAGATGGCAGAAAAGTTGCTACTGAACTGTGGTTGGTCTTCACACATGGTTAACTGACAAAGTTGTCATGCATATATATGGAGAATTTAGCCCTAAGTAAACATTTAAAGATAACTACACGTTGAATGTTGATGCAACACAAATGTCACAAGTGAATGGAGAGGATAACCTTGTCAGAATTTCTCTCCATCGGTGCAAAGGTAGACTAACAAGTTTCTCCTGTTTCCCCATTTTCAATACCATAAACTCTTAAATAAAAATAATACTATAAAATATCTAAACATAAGAACCAGGAAGTCGTAGAATCACAGAATCATAGAATAGAATCATAGAATCATTAAGGTTGGAAGGGACCTTTAAGATCATCGAGTACAACCTTTAACCTAACCTGACAAAACCACTTCTAAACCATATCACCAAGTACAACGTCTACCCTTTCTTTAAACACCTCCGGGGATGTCAAATCCACCACCTCCCTGGGCAGCCTATTCCAATGCTGGATAGCTCTTTCAGTGAAAAAATTTTTCCTAATATCCAACCTAAACCTCGCCTGGCTTAACTTGAACCCATTTCCTCTCGTCCTATCACTTGTCACTGGGGAGAAGAGGTCAGTCCCCATCTCTCTACAACCTCCTTTCAGATAACAGTAAGAGAGCAATAAGGTCTCCCCCCAGCCTCCTCCTCTCCAGGCTAAACAGCCCCAGTTCCCTCGCTTATGCCTCTTAAGACTTGTCCCCCAGACCCCTCACCAGCTTCGTTGCCCTTCTCTGGACACGCTCCAGCACCTCAATGTCTTTCTTGTAGCGAGGGGCCCAAAACTGAACACAGTACTCAAGGTGGGGTCTCACCAGTGCCGAGTACAGGGAGATAATCACTTCCTTAGCCCTGCTCACCACGCTATCCCTGATACAGGCCAGGATGCCCTTGGCCTTCTTGGCCACCTGGGCACACTGCTGGCTCATATTCAGC
>VZSZ01010404.1:165823-218979 GCA_013398815.1 Ibidorhyncha struthersii
ACCCGGCACTTGGCCTTGTTGAACCTCATACCATTGGCCTCAGCCCATTGGTCCAGCCTGTCCAGATCCCTCTGTGGAGCCTTCCTACCCTCAAGCAGATCAACACGCCCGCCTAGCTTAGTGTCATCTGCGAATTTATTGAGGGTACACTTGATCCCCTCATCCACATCATTGATGAAGATGTTAAAGAGAACTGGCCCCAGCACCGAGCCCTGGGGGGCACCACTTGTGACCGGATGCCAACTGGATTTAACTCCGTTTACCACCACTCTCTGGGCACAGCCATCCAGCCATTTTTTTACCCAGCGAAGAGTACACCTGTCCAGGCCATGAGCAGCCACTTTCTCCAGGAGAATGCTGTGGGAAACTGTGTCAGAAGCTTTGCTAAAATCCAGGTAGATCACATCCACAGCTCTTCCCTCATCCACCAAAAATGTGAAAAAAAAAACCAAAAACCAACAACCCAAAACCTCTGTAGAATAAACCTACTTTTGAAAGTCCAAGAGTTTTTAAGTAGAAAACTCTTGACCAGTGCAGCCACTTGAGTTGTGTACATTCCCACATGACTTTCTTTTACTATACATGAGCAAGCTGACAATGTTTACTGGTACCTGAAAAAGCTTCCCTCTGTTGAGTTATAATTCTTAAGTATGTCTTACTTTCAGCTGAAACAGCTGCTCTATGTCTCATACACTAAAATGACACATTTATATTCATAAGATTTTTATTTTTTTTTTAATCTGTATGTGAAACAATAAGAATTTCTTAAGGCTCCAGACTTATGCCATATTATTTATATTAGCTCATCAGAAAATCAGTGCAACCTACTTTGGCTGTGCTTAGTAAGGGCTTCTTGGGGATCAACATCAGTTGTACATAGCAGATGGTCTTAGCATTTCACCAAATCATCAGCAGTCCTCCTGGTCCTGGAGGTTTCCTTGATGTCATGGTTTAGGCTGGGCTGGCCACAAAATGAACAATAAATGTTCTCTTTACCCTCTCTCTCTCCCTTCCCAGAAGAGAAGGGAGAGAGAATAAGAGAGACAGAGACTTATAGGTTGAAAAGAAACTAAACTACTTTAATTAAATATTAATAATAAAACTAAAAGATGGTAATATTTATAAGAAAATAATGAAATATATATATAACATATACAAAACCAGTATTGAGCTGTCAGGATGACGATCATGCCACCAGCAGGAACTGGGAACGTCCCAGACTGGACTCAGTGACGGAAGGGAGCCGAACTCAGAAACTGGATTCAGGAATGCCTGGATTGGGATTAAAGGTAGATGGACAGAGTCATCCTCGGATGCCAGACACTGAAGAAAGAGGCTGACCCCTTTGATCCCTCAGCTTTTATACTGAGCATGAAGCAGATGAGACAGAATACCCTGCTGGTCAGTTTTGGGTCACCTGTCCTGTCTGCTCCTCCCCGCAGGTGGGACCCCTCTATGCCCTTCAGCTTCTCACCCTCCAACATGGCACGCAATAATGTTAGCGGACCTTGGCTATTATAGCAATAAGTATAAACAAGAACTTTTCTGCATATCAGTCCTTGTCATTAACTATAAACATCAGACATTATCTGCTAAAAGTAGACACTGTCTGAAAAATATGCCATCTATTTCAGTCACTGCAGTTAGTTAGAAGAGGTTTAACTGAAAAGTAAAATTAGTGAAAAGAAAATTGGTTCTGTTCTACCTCAAACCATGACACCTGACAAGAGTTTTGGAAGCATGTGTAACTGCGAGCAATCAATGGACTTTCCTTCCCCTTGCTGACGTGGAAAAATATCAGATTTCAGCATGTCCAGACTTCTGGCTTAACTGTAAATATGTTTACAGATAGTGCCCAAATACATTTTGTAATTAAACACACATACACGATTAGCTGAAACTGAGTAGAGTTATTAACTGACGGGACAGAGTTCTGTTTTTCTCTTGTTCATATAAAATTCTGAGTGAGTTCAGATCAAGAGTTAACAACGTATATAATGAAATAATCTATGAAAAAAAAAAAATCAGCTCCTGACAATGTTCTTAAACCAACTCAACAGGTTGTTATTGAAATAGTATTTAAGGATGCCTTAGAAATTTACTGTCTAAAAATATACATATATAGCAAAAGGAACAATCCAGTCTTGATTTCTCAAGGAAGATTTTGTCCTGTGAAAAACATGACAGAATCCAATCTGTATTTTTGAGCTTCATTTTGGGAAGGGTTATATACTTTAAATATTTGAGTTGCAAATTCCTAGCACCCTTCCAAAGCTTATTCTATGTATGAGAAATACTGTTGTCATGAATATTAAACAATAATTAATGTCAACATGTTTTAAAGAGTAGTAAAGGATATGCTGACAAACAGGAACTTAGTTTTCTCATATCATTATGCTAGACAGTTAATACATGCACTATACAAAGCTTCAAAATGTTGTCTTCAATGTATGACAAGTTTCTCTATTCTTTCTGTGTATGATGTATAAAAACTCAGCCACTTCTGATTTTTATATGCCCAGCTTTTCTAAAAATTAGCTGAAACCACATCCTTCTGTTTGAATTAAATTTAATCTTTAGGAACAATAATCAGCTAATGCCTATACATTTTTTTCTCTTTCAACCTTTTTTGTCTCTTAGCATTATTTCCCACATTAAGGTCTTTCCATCCCCATGCAACTTCCAGATTTTTTTCTCTGCAAATGTTTTATATATGTTGTTTGGAGCTGTATATAAACAATGTAAAACTCCGAAATATTATTGAAATAAGGGAGAGGTAACACGTAATTTTCCTTTCTTCCTGAACCGCAAGATAGCAGAATAACTTAAGTAGGATATTTCCTTCTATTTTCTTTTGGATCTATAATGCAAGAACTGAGACCTCAATAGAAGCACATCTTCAGCAATATACTGAAATAAAGCTAAGATGTCTGCTCTGAACCTGCCTAGTTGCTCAGATTCCCAAGGGGTTGCAATGCCATATACAGAAGACAATGAAATATAAATTTACACTTATAACTTTATTACCCTTCAACAGGATTTGGAAAGGTTTGATGAATTCCTTTTTACATGTCATTCATAAGTGCATGCAGTGTGACTTTTGTCTGTAGAAGTTGTAATTGCAGAAGTTGCTGTTTCCTGTGTTCACATTGTTGAGAATCATCATATTTCTATTTAGAATGAGTATTTCCTCCTTCTTTCACTGAGTAGTTCAGCATTTGATCCTGGTCCAGTGCTGCCAAAATGAAACAAGTCTTAGAAGGTTTTCCAGAAAGTCAGTAATTTTATTTTTTTTTTTTATTTGGAGCATCAAAGGTTGTCTATGTTTCACGCTGTCAAATGACACATAACATCCTAACACACGCTTGCTCTTTGTATCTTGAGAAAAGATTTGAGGTCAGTTACTAGGGTTTCCTGGTTGCATCCTGATTCTAAGTTACTGCAAAGAGTTTGATGTTTGATACTGGTAATTTTACAGAATTTCTGTAACTGCAGCTGTTTGTACAATATTTGCTGATAGATTGATTAACAATACTGGAAACCAGGTGTGCAATAGTGTTCAGCTTCAAAATACTTCTAGTTTTTATTATTATAGTTTGGCAGCTGTTACAGCAAAAATGCAATGCAAACAGAATGTACATGCTTGTTGCAAACTTATGAATTCAAGATTGCTTTCTTCAGCTAGTACTAGCTAGCTTTACTCAGACTTTTGCCTTACAGGGGTGTTGTTAAAATTCGGGGAATAGACAAAAGTTCTCTCCAGTGTGGTCTAATGGTGCTTAATAAATTTATATATATTTAAATCTCATAGCACATGAATTTACTGTGCTCTGTCTCTCTGCCTGCTGCTTTTTCAAACTAGATGCCAGATATGTATGATAGGCAATGAACAAGATACTGATGCTTTAAATACTGAAATGTACTGCCACACGAACAAAGCCTTCAGGGAAACCATCACTGAGTTTGTCAAAGATTTGGTTTTGTTGCCAAGGTACCTACTCCAGCTTCAGTATTGCTGAGAATTATACTGTCAAAGCAAGGGAAAATTCACATTGTTCAAAATGTCAAGCAAAGTGCTTTTCCACCATACAGTTTATGCTTGGATAAAACCTCAGTAAATAAAACTCCTCACTGACTTCTGCTTGTTAGTGCCTATATTCATAGTCAATGTTAGAATGTTACAGGAACTGTGAGAAGATATAAAATGGTCTAATTTTTTTCCCCACTGGGAATACTTGCTTTAAAACATTCCTAAAAGATGCTGTTCTATGATCTTGCAAAAATCTCTCAGCAAGTGTGCTGGCCAGTTCACTGTCTTCCTCATGCCTAAAGGCCACTATAACGTAAGTCCACTCTTTTTGAGTTTTATATTTTGAGTATTCATAAAAGTTTTCTAGTAACAGTCATCTTTTCACTTTTTGGCTTTTGAGTATCTCCATAAAGTTGCTATTAGCTAGAGGACTTTTTGTCATTTAATAACAGCAGGGCTTTTGTTTATGTCTTGCCTGAAAAAAAGTGCAAGAAATATAAAAGCAGCCTGACAGTTTGGCAAGTTTTGCTGGAATCGTTTATAGAGTTATTTTTGACAGATTTTATATACTAGTACCTTTCTGCTCCTGACAACCTCAGCATGTAGGAGGTAAAGAAACTCACTCAGCTTTGCAAGTTGACTTTGTAAAATCAGTATTCTTATTGTTTCTCATCAATAGTTTTGCAGATGACATTCAGGAAAAATTTGCTCTTCATTTTTTTTTTTCCCCATCAACTTAAAGTGCATCTAAAGCTCTCTAATTTGAGTCATCATAGATCTTGCAAAACACTGAAAGATCACTGCTTCCACCAGGGTCCTCATTAAGACTTGCAAATTTTAAAAAGTGGCTTCTTTTGGTGGTCTTTGTAACTGTGTAGTTCTGTGCTCTATAAGCTCCAGAAATCTTAGGGCTTGGTTTAATAACTGTTTGTACTAAACAAAACAGAATGTATTTAGAAGGTGTTGTATTTCAGCTAAAATGGGAAATATTGTCAGCGGCAGACAATTTTACAGCATGATGGAATACTAACCAAGCAAATAAAAGTATTTTTACTTTGTTTTCAACATAATAAATCAAAGCTTTCCAAAGATGTTCTGAAAAGTTGTGCAAGTCTGCGTCTGTGTTTAAAGACTATCAGTTTGGCATGCAGTGGGCACATGTTAAAAATATCACTTTACTTAATGGCTTAATTTACCTTTGTGAGCAGTGATGCAACTTACGATTTTCTCCGTTAAGTGTGAAAATACTTATCTGTTATGGAACAGATCATCCTGAGTGCTATTAAACAGCACATGCAGGAAAAACAGATGATCAGGTCCAGTCATCATGGGTTCCTGAAAGGCAGGTCCTGCTTGACTAACCTGATCTCCTTCTCTGACAAGGTGACCCTCTCAGCGGATGAGGGAAAGGCTGTCGATGTTGTTTACCTGGACTTTAGTAAAGCCTTTGACACTGTTTCCCACAGCATTCTCCTGGAGAAACTGGCTGCTCATGGCCTGGACAGGTGTACTCTTCGCTGGGTAAAAAAACCTGGCTGGATGGCCAGGCCCAGAGAGTGGTGGTGAATGGACTTAATCCAGTTGGCGTCCAGTCACAAGTGGTGTTCCCCAGGGCCGATACTGGGGCCTGTTCTGTTTAATATCTTTGTCAATGACCTGGATGAGGGGGACGAGTGCACCCTCAGTAAGTTTGCAGATGACACCAGGTTAGGTGGGAATGTTGACCTGCTTGAGGGTAGGAAGGCTCTACAGAGAGAACTGGACAGGCTGGACCAATGGGCCGAGGCCAACTGTATGAGGTTCAACAAGGCCAAGTGCCAGGTCCTGCACTTGGCTCACAACAACCCCATGCAGCGCTACAGGCTTGGGGCAGAGTGGCTTGATAGCTGCCCGGTGGAGAAGGACCTGGGGGTGTTGGTAGACAGCCAGCTGAATATGAGCCGGCGGTGTGCCCAGGTGGCCAAGAAGGCCAATGGTATCCTGGCCAGTATCAGGAATAGTGTGGTGAGCAGGACTCAGGAGGTGATCATCCCCCTGTACTCGGCACTGGTAAGACTACACCTCAAATACTGTGTTTGGTTTTGGGCCCCTCACTACAAGAAAGACATTGAGGTGCTGGAGCGTGTCCAGAGAAGGGCAACAAAGCTGGTGAGGGGTCTAGAGAACAAGTATTATGAGGAGTTGCTGAGGGAACTGAGGTTTTTCAGCCTGGAGAAAAGGAGGCTCAGGGGAGACCTTATCGCTGTTTACAACTACCTGAAAGGAGGTTTTAGTGAGGTGGGGGTTGGTCTCTTTTCCCAAGTAGCAAGTGATAGGACAAGAGGAAATGGGTTCAAGTTAAGCCAGGCGAGGTTTAGGTTGGATATTAGGAAAAATTTCTTCAGTGAAGGTGTTGTCAAACATTTGAAGAGGTTGCCCAGGGAAGTGATTGAGTCACTATCCCTGGAGGTATTCGAAAGACAGGTAGATGTTCTGCTTAGGGATGTGGTTTAGTGGTGGTTTTGGCAGTGTTAGGCTGATGGTTGGACTTGACGATCTTAAAGGTCCCTTCCAGTCTAGAGAATTCTGTGATCCTATGATTCTGCAACTGATGCCATCAGCTTGTTGAATAGATAATCTCAAAAGATCTCCTCAAAAAAAAACCCTCAACAAATCAACAGTGATAAGTGGTCCTTTCCTATGTCATTTGACAATTGCATTGATCCATTTCCACAGTCCCTGCAGCTGGATGTAGAAGAAACTTATTGCAAATACGATCTATTAAAAATATGATTAAAGGTACATGTTTGGAGCTTTTCACTTCAAGGACCTCAGCCAGTGAAGTAAGGCTTGTATGGATCTTCTGTCTCTAGCTTCATCAGACTTATATGTGGGTCTTCCCCATTTCTTAAATCCAAATAGGCATAGACATGAAATAACCACCTTAGTACCTAAAATGGTGGTATACAAAAGAGACTAAGAACTTCAGGCAGCTGAAGCTACCTTACCTTACTCAGGTAAGGATTTTTTTTAGGACTTATCTATACCAAAAAGAGATAGAAATAATGGGCTGGATGTTTGTAAATTGTTTATCAATAAAAGGGTCTTGGATTATGCCTGAAACTATTGAATAAAGAAATCAAATGTTAGACTTAAAAAAGTATTTTCAGATCATCTTGCAATTCTAATGCTTGAACTGCAATAGCAAATAAAAAGCTTAATAGTAATTTTATAAAGAAAGCCAAGTCATTACCTGGTTTTATAATGTGTAAGTGCTATGCCATTTAATTTTGCTGAAAATATAAAAAATATGAGAATATGATGTTACATCGTGTTTTAACTGTTTTAAATTGATTAGTCATCAAATCCAATATATTTGATGGTGAAAATAGTTATTAATTTTATATGTTATCTTATGTATATGAATATATATATACAACTATTTATATGCATTCAAATGAGCTGGTGGGGAAAGGACATATCTACATTTTGCATAAAAATTTGCAGTTTTAGATGGATGGGAAGAAACTGATCCAAATTCCTAATTAATTCCACATAGTTAACCAATTTTTACTAACCACTGAAAGTTCAGTACATCCTATATTCTTGTCAAACACCGATTTCTCTAGATGTCATAATAAATCAGAATTTTCAGGGTATCAGACTAGTTTCTTTGTGTTCATGTCCTCCAAGAAGACCAAAGGCTTTTAAACCTGGTGGTTGCGGGCAGATGGGAAGATGTCTATTAGAATATAAGCAAATCTATTTCACTTTTTAAATAATCAGAATTCAAAGTATATGGATGAAACTGGGTGGAAATAGGATGTATTTATAAACAAATGCCCCACTATCTTTACAAACACGTTGTTACTGCCAGGCAGTTCAGCAGTTTTCTGCTTTTCAGTAAACTCTGCGTGGTCCCATGTGGTCCCTGAAGTTTATTTGGGAGTGCTGTCAGTCCTGGCTGCTTGATGCTGTGGGACCAATCAATGAATAGTGGAAGAAGGTCCTGAGGAGATGGGCAGGGGCAATGTGCACATGAAGCTCAGGGAAGGATGTAAGGAGTAACTGACCACAGCTGCTGTGGAGAAGGCTGAACTTATCTCAGCACAAAGGGGACTTTAGGGTGGCCTTTGGTCTGCCTAAACAGTTATAGCAATTGAGTAGATCAGTTGACTAGATCAATTGAGCAAATCAACCAGTTTTATTGGCTGAGTGAATCAAGCAACTGTGTAACTTCTTTTCTCTGAATTAGTCAAAAAAGTGAAAATGTCTTCCTTAGTCAGCCAGACCAACATGTGAAGGGGAAGTGTGTATGTGAGTAATCCCAACAGAGTATGAGACCAAACAACCAACAGAAAGATCTTTGAGGGGAACAGTGGGCTTGAGCTGGTTTGAACCCATACCTTCCTTCCTAGCAAATGGGGAGAACCAGTGCTGTGACATTGCTCACGTGATACAGACAGGAGGTGAGTATCAAGTTTGTATTGTGATTCAACTATATATGGTCATTGTTGCACTCTGCTAAGTGTAGCTTGTAGCATCACTGCGTTTCTCTGCTAAATCAAAATCTCATTTAACTTCAAAGGGCTTCAAATAACTAAATTTTGCATTATGCATCGAACACTCCACATGTAGAACATCTGAAAGAACCTGGTCAGAGTGTTCTGGTCCGTGACATGCTGCCACCCTGCTCTTTTCCACAGCCTTTCTCTGTCTTTCCTTCTCCACAAATTATAGGCTTGCAGCACACAATCTGCCTCTCATCCAGTCCATATGACTTCCCTTTAACATTACAACAAATAATGTATACAGTCCATTACAGACTGTGTAAGATTATATGCCTCCTTTTAGAACTTTTTTTTTTTAAATCTACTATGCCGTAACTAACCTATTTGAGGTGGGTTAATATATAGCCAATGTAAACTCCAATCAGTTTGAATCTCCATGAACTTCAAAAGAAAAGTGTCAACCTATACAAAACCTTTGACTGCAACTGACTGCAAATGTGGTTGGAATATATTCCATTATCTTTCCAAAAGTAAAAACAATAATTATAATTGCAAATTTCTTCAAAACATGGTTGATTTCCTAATCAGAAGGCTGAACTTTTAAATTTAATAATTCTCATCCACTACTGTGTTCTTTGCAAGAAATAAAATAATTAATATTAAGGCTAAGATGTCTGTATTTTTCAGTAATAATGAGAAGACAGTGAACTTTCTGTTCATAAGGAAAACAATAAATACATAAAATCGTGTCAGCAGTATTGCATATCATTTGAAATTACAAAAAAAAGGTGATAATTTCTTATATATTAAGAATGTAGTAAGCTTGTTAGGGGTCATGGTGGAAAAAGTGAGAAAAAACCTGTCTCATTTAAGCACATTGCACAAAATGTGACTAAGATGCTTTCTTGCCATACTGATGTAAGAAGACAAGTGGCCTATTTCACAGTAATTTAGCTTCACCTTACGTCTTGTCAAGAGTGAAGGTGGAATTTATCTCACTTAACTTTAGCTATATAGAGGTTGAATATCTCACATAAACTAATCATATAGGCTTCTTTTATAATCAGTGGCAACAGTCACACCACGAGGTCAGTTATTCTCCCAGCATCTTTCATTCTCCTGCCTCTGTTAACTAACTGTGACTAGCTGAAATGCCATGGCTAAATTCCAGAAAAATAGAATTGGATGAGGTTCTTCCAGCCCTCAGAAACCTCCGCATCTGTGTGTTCACCAATATTGCAATTACATTATGGTCTCAAAACCACATACAACTCTGATATCAGATTTTTCTATTGATTCTCAGCACCATTAAGATTCAAAATTATTCTAGATCTATTTAATTATGACATCACCATTAAAGTATTAGTAAAAACAACAGGTCAAATGTGCTGCAAAGCATAGATTAATGCTGCCAGATGAAGGTTGTTTCACTGCCTGTGGTTATCATTAGAAGTCATATGGACTTCCAAAAAGGCTGAAGTAGGATTCACTGAGCAATACAGATTATGAGAAAAACAGTTCCTAGAGGCATCCTTGGTTAAGTAGTATTTGTATATGTAAAAGAAGAGTAATTATGGAACTACCCCCACAATTTTGACCGACTGCAATTTTATACGTGTGAATGTTTAATTATAGACATTGAAAAGTACAGTACCTTACTTCTGAGAGGTTTAGATACTTCACAGACTTCATATTTATGACTGCACCTCTAACCCATAATACTTTACTACTTGAACAGTTTAAGAATGGAATTAATAAAAGATAACCATTACAGATGATAATGTTCTGTTAAAAAATCTTCAGTGTAAGAAGTCTTACGCTATCATGCTTTATGTGAAAATGTGGTGTTGTATGAATTCCCCTTTTTTTTGGACGTTGGAAGTCAAAAGTCTGTCTGCTTTCACTGTAAATGTCAAAGATCTAATGATTATTTTCTGGTTGTTATGTATGTGGACTAAGTACCATTCCATACCTTCTCAGATCATTTTTTACTCATTTGCCCAAGATACAGATATTGATATGAATAATGTTGACTTCTACAGCCCAGGATACCTCTTTATAGTTCATTACATATCGGGCATATGCAATTTTAGTGGAATATCACATTTGTAAGTGCAAGGTATAATTAAATTTCCAAAAATATATTCAAATAAAAAAATGTTAGACATTACAAAACTTCAATAAACTAGCCATTTTAACACTTTATCACTCTACCTAAGAACTACTCTTGAAGTCTGTTATATAAGGAAAACTTTAGCAAATGTGAAATATTAATGTGAATAATATGGCGAAATTTCCTTTTAATTCAATAGAACACTTTACCCCTTGAAATGTAAATACTAATAATCCTTATATTACAGCTTCTTCATTGTGCATCTGTGCTGCTTTGCATACATGACCCAGGATCCAGAAACCTGAGGAAATAAATAGGCCAGCAAAATATATTACTGAGCTTATGTGCAAAGGAAACAAAGAGAAAAGCAAGTCAATCATTAAGAAGAAAACCAAGATAATATTTTGAAATCCTTTAACGCTGCAGATGAAAATCATGTGTCTTAAAGTTTGCTGGCCCTCATTGGCAACACGGGGTAACAGTCTGAAGGAATGATAGGATGAACTTCTTGTGATGAACAAATGGATTGCTACATGCAAGGCCCCACAATCTGTTTCATTTCAGGAGTGAATTACAAATCAGAGGTAATCACTCTGTTTGTCTGTTATGCCTAATAAATAACTCTTCAATTCCTTGGTCAGTTACAGCTAAAACAGCAGAATTTGCAAAGACAAAAGGCTTCATGAAGTCAGTAGTCAATATAAAACAGTTACTAATGAATGTCACTGAAAAAAAGCTAGTATTTTTTTCGCAAAAATGAGCAAGCCACAGGATGTGCTGCTATTTGGTCATGCAAATAGATAAAAGATATATGAGGAAAAAAAAGAAACATTTCATAATAAAAGAGAAAGGACACTGCATACAGAAGAAAGATGTGGCAAAGGTTCTAAAAGAAATCAGGTTTTATCATGCCATTATTCAGGTTTTACCAGTCCCACTATTCACAGAGTAGCCTGCTTTTATGACAATTAAATAAAAGCATCTTTGTGTATATGAAGCCTTCGTCTTTCTTCTCTTAGGATAAACTATATTTGCCTTTTCTTATATAGACTCTGCATGTCTAATGTCTAATATTTTTAAGTGTCCTTTTCTTTCTAAGATAAGGGGAAAAGAACAAAGGGTACTTTAATTTCTTTCAATTTTCTCTCATTTTTCTTATTGAGTTAGCACAAAGTAAAATCATTATCTCTAAGAAATATGTTTAATTTTTTCCTTTGTAATTTTAGTTTTTCTGAAATTCCAGATTACATATTTTTCTTTGTACAAGATAACGTTAAGACATGTTCAGAAACAATCTTGTTTACCCCTTGTCACTGTGGGGGAAGGAACATCAAACAACATAACCTGTTAATTTTGATTTATGAAGTGGGACAAGTGGGAGATGTTCATGGTATATCTTTCCTTCCAAGTAAGGTCCTGAAGCTTCTAGGAGAAGTCTTTAGTGAAGATGCTATAGTTCAATGAAGGTGCTAGAGCTATAGCTCAGTGATTATTTGAGGAATTCATGCTGTAGTTCTAGAAACTATTTTATCTTTCCAAACTGACGTCAAGATTAACACAGGTTTTCTCACTCAGTTTTGCTCTAAGCTATTAGGCCCACACACACTACTTTGATGAAGGTTCATTTTCACATTATTATTTTGGTCATACCTTTGGTAGAGCTTTTGCAGAGCTACCTATAAACATAGCAATATTTGTTTTAAGATTCTGAAGAAATTGTGTATATTTTACAGTTTAATCATAGATACATTGACATCTTGTGGCAAGCTAATGCAGGTAATCTTTATATCATTATATTAGGACTTGAATATTTCAAGAAATATATGTTTATACAGCTGCTTTCTTTTTGTTTGTTTGTCTGTTGTATTTTTTTGTTTTTTTGTTTTTTATTCAGACCATATTGTCACTTATCTCAGAAAAGAGCAATAGAAACACAGCTTTGGATGAACGGTATTTTTTGCTTCTTTTTCTACTATACTGAACTTCAGATACTTCACACCAATACTGACATTTGTAAACAGGAAAAAAAAAGAAACTACAAAGAATTCTTTCTTCTTACAGGAGAGAAATCTTCCAGAAATTGTGATGGTCTTTACAGATATTATTGAGAAAACAAAATAAATTTTAAACAACTTCTTAGTTCTCTATAGATTTTTTTAAAATGTTTATCCATAAGGATGGAAATAATGACCCAACAGAAAAATTCAGAAGTAATACCACCAGAGCAGTTGTCTATTTGAGCAGAATAAATACTTCATTGAGACAATATCTAAATTGACTAGTTCATTATCAAGGGAAATAAAAAAAAAAACCAAAACCAAACTAACCTAGCACACAGCTTGATTATTCAGGATAGAAAGAATGGGACTCAGCTCACTTAAAATCAGACATCTATATCTGAGCTAGCTTCTCTGGGCAGGATTCAATTGCCTTAACATAAATATTTAGTGTCATTTTTAACTCTCTGCAATATTTCCCCTGGCTTTCATCATGATTTCAGCTGGTCTCATCTTTAAGAGTCATACCTGGCACTCCTGTGAAGGCATTTTAGGTTCCCCAAGCATCTATACTGGCAATGGACTCCAAAGTTTAAGAAGCAACCTCACCCCTATTCTATTTTTTTAGCCACCAGAAAGTAATGTACATTTTAGGGGGACAATTATTCTGCTATTTAGATGTCTGCTTGAGGACAATAGGAATTGGTCACTAGGAGTGACTATTTCTCTTCACAGATTATAAGTCTAGACAGCTCCCCCACATGTAAATGTTTATGTTAGAGCTCACTCAGGCAGGATTCAATCTGATATCAAGATTCCTAGATTTAGGTATCTATGTGCAAATCAGGCCTCTAAACTCCTGTTATAGTTAACAGAAATTTAGTCAGCATAATAAACAAGGATTCAATTTATTATCTACTAAGGGCTTCTTTTGTTTGACTGAACATACTTGTCTAGTGCCGTTTGCCTGGCCTCCAACTATGAGTACAGCTCTTCTGTGTCCTGTGCTATATGCAATTGCTCAATGAAAACTTCTCAGTGTCTCATATAAAACCAGGCATCCATACTAAGACAACTGAATTGAGTCAAAGCCAATTTTGGAGTTCTCTCTTCAACTGTACTGTGTGATGATACCTACCAACTCGTGTCTGTTTTACTATCAAAACAAGTTCTGTTAAGGTGTTTACCCAGACAGGGAGAAACTGGAGTATGTATAGCTTACCCATAGAGGAAGAGGCAGCACTGAAGGCAATCCTCTGTTATCTGACAATCCAAATCACTAGTTTCTTTCTGGTTTGCCTTCTTAGCTTGAATCTGGAAGTCCTCTGTGAATGTTATCCCAAAGGGAAGACTGACATCAATGGGAAGGAAAGACTGTGCCCTGATCCAGGCACCTCTATTGATTGCCTTGTGCTTTGTAACATTATCCTGGCACGGCTGATGAGGATGTTCACATGAAGAGGAAATGCAAACATACTGGAGAGCAGCACCTGGCTTTAAAATAACACAGTTTTTCATTCACTATATGCTATCTATTGAAAAAAAATTAAACTAGTGGTACGAGGAATTTATAATGTTTCTAACTATTTTGTTCTAGTATTCTAATGGACAGGATCCATACAGAAAAAAGCAGTATCTTAAAAACTGTACAGGTTGATTATCATGATAAAAGAATATAACAGTAAAGAAATGGCAACGGTCTTCCTAGTTGTTGATACCAGGCCAGATGAGTACCCCAAGGTCTGGTACTCAAACCTACATCCACTGCCACCTCAGCATGAACACCACCACCTCCGATCCCCCATATCTCTCCTGTAGCTGGCCCAGACCTATGGTCTGCCTTGTAGCTGATTTTCACACCCCCGGTCTTTCCAGCACTCTCTGGCAGCTAGCTCCTAGACCTCTTATCCTACTTACCCATTACTTTTCAGCTGCTCTGACTTGAAGTTTGCTAGTGGATTGCTCATACATACGTGCATGCACACAGGACTCATGTTCCCAAGGGAAACATACGCACAGCCTGCTGCGTGCAGCTGCTGGTACCCAGACCTACGGGCCCTTGTGACCCACGGCCTCTCCTCCAGTTGCTGGCACTGAGACTTTCACACATACGTGCACAGAATATAAAGACCTATCACCCAGGAAAACAATTGGAAATGGGGTTTAATTAGAAGACAGTACAGACTGCAGGGGAAAGAAACTACATCGTTGTTCCAAGGAGAACAAGGGAGGGCAGGGGAGGGAAGGGGAGAGAAGGGAAGGGGAAAAAACTTGTTTTTCTTTACTGCTTAAAAATAGCTCAAAAATCTCAATGAGTGATTTCCCGAGTGATCCAAACATCTAAACTTTATCTTCCTCTTATGACTGTGAGTTGTAGTTGTGGTTTGTGTCTAATAACCTGGAAGATTATCCAGGTGTATATGACATTATAAAAACCATCCTTGGATCAATACAGCTGTAGGTTTTACTTTCCTTTCTTAAGCATACATGAAAACGAAATCCAGAATTCACTTCTACCAACTCCCAAGTAAAAACTACATCTGCCTTATCTTCAAAAGAATTTCGTGTCAACTTAGTTTTAGGGATAATATTAAAAGGATATATATTACATGTGGAGAAAACTAAGAATGAGTAATTGTAATCTAAGGCCTTCTAGCAGAAATGTGTTATTACTGAAATCTGACAAGGAACCTGAAGCTGTTAAAAGTCTATTCTTTGGTCTCTTAACATCTTTATTTAAGCATTGTTATGAAAAGTAACTTGGGAGCATTTCAAAGCCAAGTATATTTATTACAAGAGTTTTATTAATCAAGTAACTCTAAATCAGGTGTTATTTCTTTCCACTAGCCATCAGTAAAAAAAGATTGTAAATGTAAATGTTACCCTCTCTGTAACCGTCTTCCTACTTTAGCAATAACATCCCTGTTATTCTAAAATTGAGAAAGGACCACTAAGGACATTTTTAAAATGGTATTATTCTCAGATTTCACCTTAGTTTACATTCCATTTTCTGTTTGTCAGAGAGGTGCTTTTCTTATTACTGTACAATCTCCCATTTCAACCTTTTCTCCCTGGGAATGACAATTGGTCTCTAAATTCTTGTGAAATAAACACATTAATAACAATTCAGCATGAATGAATAAGAAAATAAGAAGCTCATTCTATTGTGAAACAATAGAACAATTGCTATCTGTAATTGCTGTTTCAGATTATGTCTGGAGCTTTTCACATAATTTCCTTAAAGCTGCCTTAAATTATTTTCTTCCCTAATCTTTCAGAGCAGTTGAATCTCTTTGGTATTAATGCTATCCATGGAAATGTCCAAACTTCTCTCTGTAACTTTATGAGTTCTGTGCTTATTATGTCTTTAAGAAGACAGGTTAAAAAGTAACCTTAAATTAATTATAAATCTCAGAATTTTCCATCTTCCTTCTATACATTTTTCTGAATAATGGCATAATCTAAGTAAAAAATCTCAATTCAAACCTAATAACACCAGAGAGAGTTAACAGGTTAAGAATTTGGTATTAAAGTCTACATGCTATTTAAATTTCAAAAGGTTCTCAGACATGTTAAAGTCAGCCACATACATGGAAAGCCAAGTAATATTTTTTCTCTCATGTTGCCGCAAAACCCCAGGGAATAAAATCTTGGTCCATATGAAAGCATTTGTCAAACAAGAATGACATTGTCTTTTAGCTGAGGAAAAAAAGCTAAAAGATAAGCTGTTTTTTTTCCCAGCAGGGATGATAATGCAGCAGAATTCATGAATCCAGTTTACAGGATACTCATCACAAATAAATCTGCAGTATGGCAATGAGGTGTTAAAACTTTTGGATGTTTTTTCTAAGGAAGGCCAGGGATACAAACATGGCAAGTGTGCTTGAATCAAAAGTGATAATAGATAAAACCTTACTGACAGCTGTAGAATAGTTTTAACTTCCATGTCCTGGTAATCATATTTTTCATTTTCACAGCTCCCTGGCTAACAGGGTTTGAAAAGGTATGTGTAATCCACTTAGCCTAAGGTTGGCCTGGATGACCTGTGTCAAGTATTCAGATTTCTGTGCATGCTGCTTCTTTACCTGAGAAAGAGTGATTACATATTTAAAAGGAAAGTGGTACTAGTTTCTTCCCAAATTCAACTTTGTACATAGATAACATTCACAAAAAATATTTTATTTTTCTTTCAGGGTTGTCACTCAATAGCTGGGTTTTTTTGTTGTCTTTTTTTTATATTATTATTATTTTTTAGTCATTCAAATAAAACTGAGATGTATTAGTAATGCCAAAGTGAGATCAGATGCCAGGAACTCTTTACTACCTGCCTCTCCTCAGCCTTTACCTTTATCCCTCTCCTTTATCTTTAAAAGAAATTTCTTTAAGAGTAGACTTTTCTAATAAGCAGACATTTTTCGAGAGATCTATTGGTTTCTTCTGCTCCTTAATAAGGTTTTCTTGTTCCTGCTTTACACTTGTTCTGGGACAGAAGTGTAACTCACTCCCTGGTACTTAACGTTCTATTACTGGGAGGCAGAGGGGAGGAGACACAAAGAGAGTGAGCTTGACATCTCTCTAATCCTCAAAACCATTTTCCAGTCCTCTCAGGAAATGCGTATTGCCCAAACTATCGCAGAGAAAAGACAGTATTCAGGTCTATAGTTCCATTTTCTTTAGTGCTGTGCTTGCACAATGCAATTGAAAACATAAAAAACAAAACACCCCAAACCCAGAAACCTCTGTGTGGGAATTTCTTTTCTTAGAATTTGCCACTTCCCATGAAATTTAATAAGTTTCCTATCTTCATTGGAAATGAATATCTTAACTGTCCATTTCTTTTCTTTCGTGCTTTGTCTCTGACCAAGATTTGATTGATTGTTTGACTTCTTGTCAATCACAGTCTGTTCTAGATTGAATGCTACTTAAAATACAGATTAAGGTTCCATCAGTCATGAGATATGAGGTCAAAAAATTGTTAAGTTTACTAATGAACTGAACCAGAATGTTACCCTTGTTATCCTTTGCACATTTAAGAGGGAGAAGGGAGACTTTTACCATAAATTTACCATTCCTTTATTTATACTGCTACCAATTTCAGTTTGGTCAATGTTTTCTTTCTCTGCAGAAATTGTCCTTATTGTTTCCCGTGATGTGTTTGGCAAAGGTTCTGCTTGGTTTGACTGTTTTTCAGTTAATTTTAGTGCAAATAAGAGAGAACATGTTTGTTGCCTATGTCAAAAAGGGACAGCCCAAGTAAGGACAGTGACCTGGTACAGACCAAATCTGATTTGGTGGTGGGACCAGACCTGGAGAGAAGAGCTGTTGAGAGAACTGCATTTGTAGGTGTTTAACCAATTTGACTATTAACTGAAAAAGGTTAACCTGTTTTAGGAAAGAAGGACATGTATGGGGCAGCAGTCCATTTCACCAGTGTTCATGGGGGGAAAAAAACAACAACCTTGATGTGCTACTTTATGTGCTTTTTTTCTAGGCAGAATTGTCCTCCTCTTTCTCTGTTCTTCAGAATCAACATCTACTAATAGGAGTATTGTTTTTTATATATATGATTGCTGGGTTTTGTTAGCATATCTAAGGAATCTTCCTTTTTCTGTAACTGAAGTATAGACTTGTTACCTAAGATATTTAAGCTGTTCCAAGTTTGGTGTCATAGAATTAGGATCCTTGATTACATTCTTTTTCAGTTATTGTGGAACAGAGACATTTTGATAAATGATGATAGCAAGGGTCATAAGTACATTATGTAGTAACGTAGCATTGAAATATTATAATAAAGGGAAAAGCAGACAGCTTGCTCACATCAAATTCAATCATATATCTCAGTGTTCATACATCTCTTAGATAGTGATAGAGTCATACCACAAAAATAGCAGCTTTAATGTCCTATCACACAGCGTCTACATGTACCATTTATAATTCATCTTAATAGATACTACAGTAGAAATAAGGGAAATAAGAGCAGAAAAAAAAGCATTTATGCTTTGACTATGACACACAACTGTTTTAAAAAAAAGTTTTTTTTTTCTTTTGTTTGTGTGTATATACCTCGAATAAATATTGCCTTCCTTAAAAGGTATCAAAACCAGAAGAAAGTCAAAGGTGGCATAGTGTTAGTAGCTGGAAAAAATCATGGTTGATGACAGATCTTCCTTTAGCACAGACAAACTACAGGATCTCAAAACCTAGTGTGTAACATCTGACACTCTGAGATTAAGGTAATTAAAAACAAGCAAAAGTACTGAAAAAAATAGTCCTGAACTTTTTTTTGTCTTCATGAATTATAGGATCAGCAGCCAGTTTAATGAATTTACTGCTACTTTTCACTGAGGCAACAGCAGCATCCAGTGGCCAACTGGATAGGCTCAGCCTAGCAGTGCTGTCTGTGGACTGCTAATGTACAATAGTCTTTTTATGTATTCTCAGCTTTTATCCAATTGTGAAAGGGGTACACAGGATTTAAGGAGGCAATATCAGCACCCTGCAGGTTTAGTATGTCTCTGCATAAATTCTATATAGATTTTAGTTTTTGCTTTCCTCTGTGGTATAATATTGAATGAGGTGGAAGAAGTAATTCAGGACAGTGTTGTGACTTTCAGTTTGCTTCGTTAAGTGTCTGTTTATTGACACAAGCACACGTGAGCAGTAGGATATTCAGAACATTGTTTGGTATACATAATCTGTGGGGCCTTCATGCTGAATAGTATACATAGGTGTTGTATAAGATGCAGTCTTAATCTATTAGAGAGCTGTCAGATGAACTGGACGAGTTATTCAGGGGTTATCAATACTGACTGTAAACAGAATTCCAATAGTCTCCACAGAACTTAAATCAGTTGGACATCTGTTGTGTTTGGTGCTTTACGTCTGTTTCCAGGGTGGGGAGAAAGTTCTTGTTTCCACATGCTTAAAAAGAACTGCATACAAAAAATATGAATGTTAACCACGTACAAGACACAGTCCGGGATTAAAGAACATGGTTTGTGTTCCACAATGTTGTATTAAGAAGAGTCCTCCAGGCAAATGGAAGTAGATTAGAAAAGCAGTATTTTATTTTCAGATTTTTTTTATTTTTGCAAGTTTATACATGTAGCATCTATGGGCTACATACCTTCTTTCTAAAATGTAGCTATCCATAATATTTTCAGAGATTTCTTGGAAAAATTGTCTTCACAAGTCAAAGACAAAGCTTTTGCAGATTGTGTTTGATTTATTGGGATAACAACTATGACAATGACAGTGTACATATTTTAGATTTATGAAAGTAGCACTCTTCCACACATAAAAGAAGGATATGGTAAGCATGAATTCTAGTGCAAGAAAGATACAATACGAAATAAAAACTGTGTGATCATTTAGTGACAATATTATGTATGCATTCTTGTCTATGGAATATAATAATCATAACTATATAGCATTCAAAGAGGAAACAGTGTAGTGAAGGGCCATGAGAGTTGAGAGGCCTGTGTACTCTTCTTTACTAGGCATGCATGAAATGTGACAACTATCACAGTGGTCAATGTAGGCAAATCAATTCAGTCCTCTCAAGTGTTAGCATGTGTTCTGATATTTGTTATGTGCACGAAGCCCAGCAGAACTGAGCCAAGATTTAAGCCAAAGCATGTGGGGATATTACTCTCGAAAAAGTAATAGTATACAATTGTAAGCATTCACATACAAACATACCAAATTGATTGTGAGATTTCATCTTTGTATTTTCCAGTGATAGCTATTGTCTCCTTTCTCCCTTTAAGAACTTTCCTCCCATCCCTATTTATATTTGCCTCTCATTGTGTGAAGGATTTGGTAGAAATATTACGTACCAGTTCCTAAAGAGTTAAGCAGGTTTTTGGAGACTTATAAGTAAGTGGTGCACTGCTGTGTACAATTAAGATTTATAGAGAGTAGGATTAATGGGCAGCAGTCAGGGACAATGGGAGGCTGTTCTGGAAAAGAGCTAAATGGAGGA
The DNA here is from genome assembly GCA_013398815.1 of Ibidorhyncha struthersii. Classification (NCBI taxonomy): domain Eukaryota; kingdom Metazoa; phylum Chordata; class Aves; order Charadriiformes; family Charadriidae; genus Ibidorhyncha; species Ibidorhyncha struthersii. The sequence goes on from VZSZ01010404.1 coordinate 186,438, forward strand.
AAAAGACAGATTCATGCTAAGGGTACTTGTTAGAAATTGGCTGAATTAATTGTGGAAAAATTGAGTTTAAAAAGTTCTTTCTTCTTTAAAAACATCCTTTAAATATTACAATAGTAAAGACCTTGTCCTTGTGTTCTTTCATTCCCTACATTTTCATGCACTCAATTTGGTAGCAAGTTTGAGAGTTTTATAGCTATTTTCATTTCTTAAAATACTTCATGAGGACTGGTTTGTTGCATGGAGACACAGTGGACCTGTGTCCTCTACAAGACATAGGCTAGTCTGCTCACAATAAGCAGCATTTAGTTTGCATGAGCCAAATAGTAAAGACCAAGTGGTAAATTTATGGGTAAATTATAAGCTACTAAGGGAGAGATCAGATGTAAGGCTTTATTCAATTATTATGACTCTGTGTAGTAATTAGTCACTGAAATGTTTGAGATTTTTTCTCTGTAGCTTTAGCTTACTTCAGCTTTGCCATTCTAAGATAACTAATTCTCTCTCTGTCTTTTTACATTTCTTACATCTCAAATGTCAGTGAAAAGAGGAAAAGGAAAGGAGGTAGAAAATCTGTATAAGAACTTAGATGTGATGAAAACAAGATGAGGAATGTTTTAATTATATCCACATCACAAAATAATTTTCATAAATTTGCTGACGTTTATTTTAAAACACAAGTACCCTTACTGAAACTTCTCTAGGATAGAATTATTCTGTTTAGAGATGCATCTTTTTCAACTTCAATGTATTAATGGCCAGAATATATCCTTTTTTTCTAAGAAGAATTTCTTCTAAATTTAAAAAGCCTTTCCTTAACTAAAAAAGCTTATCCAGACACTTTCCAAAGGCTTTCCATACATGAAAAGAGAGTCTATAAGTTCTCTCTGACATCAGTTTCCTCAGTCAAACATATTAACACAGTTTTGTGTCCTGACAAATAGTAGCTCTCTTGCATCTGTTCAAATCCATCTTTTCTGAAAATTGGTGATCAAACCCATATTCCTTTCTGAATAAGTTACAGCTACATAGTAATCAATATTCTCAACTTTTACTATAGATTAGTATATTACTATAAAAATATAATTTTTTATGATGAGCAAATCATTCATTTGCTGTCATTTTCAACCAAATTGTCTACAACTTCGAAACAGAGCTTTCTATTATTTATTTATGTATTTATTTTTAATTCATACTTTTTTGCTAATATTTTGGGATTACACCTAGTTACTGTGATTCTAATTGCCAAGACTATTTGTTCTTCTTATGATAGCCTTGTCATCCTATGTGATCCTCTCCACCCTTTGTGATCAGAAAAGGATTAGTGTTAATGCCAAATCTGTTAATAGAAATGTCTCATTAGATCAATCTACAGACAAATAATTCAGAAACTTGTCTAGTATCTTTCCTATAGTTTCATAGTATCTCTTTTTAGTCCCCTTGGTTTACTTGTCTTGAAGCAAACAAGATTAAATCCGATGTGTTTATTTTGTCTGGAAAATCTGATAATCTGACAGAAAAAGGTTTAAGTATGACTTAGTTTCAACCACCTTTGGTACACTCCATATTGCTACAAGTAAAAATTCCTTTTAGATGTAATTTAAACATAAACGTCATAGATGTTCACTTCTTTTATGACATTAATGACATTTGCCTTCAAAATTATTTTGAGCTCTCTCAAGCCAGAATTCAGAGAGAATCTTAATATAAGCAGGATGTTGGCTGGACATATATCACAAGAACTGGAGTTAAGAATAAAGTAGAGGAAGAGTTAGAAATACAGTGCAAGTATTTTTCTAGATGCCTTAAGGCTGTTGAGGTGTTATAAGATCTTTACCTATATGTCTCATAGTTATTCAATTTCCTTCTCTAAAATGGGATTATCTAGCTTTTTAAAATCTCAGCACATGTTTTCTTCTTTCTATCTCAGTAATATTTACCATCCAGGTAGCCTTTTCAGGTTTTATTCATAAAAACCCAAGCAAACAAAAACAATCTGGTAATTTCCTCAGCTCATTATTACAAAGTAGTATTAACAGAGATACTTATGTGGTCAAAGCGGACTCTTTATGTTCCAATTTCTTTTGTTCGTTTCAGGTTTTTTTTTCAGTTGATATGGATTTGGAGGAGTGTTGGTTTATAAGTTTGTTTGGTTTAGGTTTTTTGGGTGTTTGAAAGACTTCATCAAAATCTACAATTTTACTTTGGTAATTTTCTTTCTTCATTCTTGTTCATTCATGTTATCTTTCTTCATTCATGCTATGAATGTACTCTTTTTTTGCTTATAAGGCAAGGTATTTCAGACATATTTTCTTATTAATAAAGAAAAAGTGATTTAATCCCCAATACCTCTGTATTTAAATTTAGGCTTTGATTTTCTTTTGCTCTGTACTTCATATAGTAATTTCTTTCAATGCAAAATGGATTTGAAAGTCTACTAAATCAGGATGTTAATATTTTATACCAACTATGCCATCAATTCTCTCTTTAAGTGACTGCATATGGTACAAAATACAATTCAGGTCTCTTTTTATCTTAAGATCATCCCAAACTCAATTTTTTATAGACTGGTACTCAGACATCTCAAAGATGCTGTACCACAAATCTTCACTCTTTTGATGCAAAGACTATATTTAATTACAAAAGTTGTCTCATTAATAACTACGCTGTCACTGGTGATCTCATTACATATGACAGAATCAACATAGTGCTTTAAATGGAAAGTCCAAGATGAATATTAAAAATAAAAATCTAAGGCAATTTTATCTGTCTTTTAATGAAATTAGTAACTAGAACTAAGAAGGAAATAAGGGAGTATCTAGCTACCTACAGATCAAGGAACTATTTTGGAGATTTTTCACATAAATAAATAATTATATGACTGTGTGTCAGAAATGCATTGTCTACATGAACTTATTTATGCAGATGAGGAGGTCAGGGTTTTTTTCTTACAGTAATCTGTTAAATCAGTAGATCTTTCAAATTTATTATGTTTCACTTTAGTCATAGCTCTTCTCTTCAATGATTGAATATTAGCTTTAACACTATATGTTGAGATTAAACATTTAAAAGCTGCAAGAGTTCTGCACACTCTGTAGTTACTTAATGTGTACTGCAAAAGATGTTGACATCTTCAGCAGAGCTGCACTGGGAAGACGACTTGCAATATCAGCAGGAATACAAAATTCCTGTTCATGGGAGTTGTCTGTATTTCCTGCTTGACCAACCTGAAACAGCATAGACCCTTCATATCTTAGGTGTGTTTGCAAAAACAAGTTCTGATGTTTCTTACTTGTTAAACAGTAAATATAGTGTGCTGTAAAATGGAGAATGAATACAAAGTTATAAGGAATTATTATTGCTAGCTTCACAGCTTCAGTGACCAGGGTTGGTACATCCATGGATAAGAAGTCTAGTATGATGTCACAAAAAGCATATTGCCTAGAAAAAGAGCCTATGGTGAAAAATTCAAAACTTAACATTTATTTATAGTCATCAAAACATATGCAATATAAACCTTTTGGTAGTTGTAATTAATCCCTCTGTGGAATAGTTAAACCATGAATGAAGCATTATTTCTGTGTCTCAATGTCTCTCATGTTTTACCAAACCTTTCAGACCAGTCAGAGAAAAGGTGAAATGAGAAAACACTTTGATGCCAATTTATCTCCATTTGGTTATTAGCTACAGTATATCATCTGTTCTGGAGAGGTGCATCGTGACAGGGTGGTTCTGCAATTGCTTCCCTGAGGGTAACATTCCTAAGGAAAGGCTGGAAATCTCCAGTTGCTTCATTTATTTCAAGGGAATTGTTTACATAGATAAATTATGGAATGAATAAAGGCTACTTAATCTTATACAAAACATTTAAGCTTATACAAAACATCCATTTTTAGGAGCTGAAGTCACTGAAGCTCTGTTTTCTTCTAGTGAGCAACATTTTGCTATTCGAGCAAACTACACTCATCACTTTAATTCTTTGTTCAGTTGAAATACTATATTATTCAGCACAACAGTAATTTATTAGTACTGGTTCAATCTAATCACAATTAAGTGTGAACAAAACTGTGTTGTACAAGCTGTGATGATAAATCTACATCTCCTCCACAGAGCAATAGAATGCACCTTGTGAAAACTCCCGTCTTTCCTTTTTAACAATACAGGCTCAGCTGTGACCCGTCTGTTATACTTTGTGAAAACAACTGCAAAACCTAAATATTTATGAAGCTCCAATACATTAGCAGAGAGGGACTTTTAATTTATTTCTAGAATATTTTACTTAATAGTATTTTTTTCTGATACTGTTGTGTATGTAAGATAGCTTCATAATATTTAGTGAAAGCTTAATTAAAAACTATTTTATGCCAGTGGATATCATCTTGTTTAACTCGGTAGACTTCTTTTAGATCAGATTCCTAATTCTTATATTTCTATATGGACAAAAATGCAAGTTCAAAAAGAAAAAAAAATCATACTAAGTTAAGACCTTTTGTGTATAATACTAGAAAGAAGAAAAACAAAACAAAACAAAGCAAACAAATGCCAAACACAATATTACAGAATATTTGAGATTGGAAGTGATCTCTGAAGATCGGCTTATCCAACCTCCCAGCTCAAAGCAGGGTCAGCTACAGCAGGATGCCAAGTACCATGTCGAGTCAAGTTTTGAATATTTCCAAGGATGGAGGCTCCACATCCTCCATGGAAAAGCTGCCCCAGTGCTTGACCACCCTCACAATGAAAAAGCTTTTTTTTTAACCATTTAAACAGAGTTTCTTGTATTTATTTTGTGCCCTTTCCCTCTTATCTTTTCACTGGATACAAATCGGAAGAATCTGGTAATGTCTTCTTAACTTCCCCCCATCAAGTATTTACACACACTGTTATTTTTCCCCAAGCCTTCTCTTCTCCATACAGACAAAATCCAGCACTCTCAGCCTTTTCTCCTACGTCAGAATCTCCAGTACCTTAAAATGATCAGCAATAGTTCTTTAAGGCGATTCAATGTATATTTTAACAAATGAAACAAATTTAATTTTCAGATACTCACCAACTATTTCCATTGGTGGTGCTACTAGTGTTTCAAAGCGTTCCAAGTATATCTGTCAGGAACAAATCAGTAATAAAAGTCAGGTAAAAATATGAATCATAAATTTATCCCACAGCAAGCATATTGCATACTTAGATGTATATAGCTTATAGCAGCTTTCCAGTATCTGAAGTGCTCCTTCAGAAGAAGGCTTCACAAGGCCTCACAAGAAAGCTGGAGAGGGACTTTTTACAAGGGCATGTAGTGATCGGACAAGGGGTAATGGCTTCAAACTGGAAGAGGGAAGATTTAGAATAGATATTAGCAAGAAATTCTGTACTGTGAGGGTGGTGAGACACTGGAACAGATTTCCCAGGGAAGTTGTGGATGCCCCATTCCTGGAGGTGTTCAAGGCCAGGCTGGATGGGGCTTTGAGCAACCTGGTCTAGTGGAAGGTGTTCCTGCCCATGGCAGGGGGGTTGGAACGAGGTAATCTTTAAGGTCCCTTCCAACCTAAACCATTCTATGATTCTATGATATATACGTAAAAAATAAGTATACAACAGTCTAAAATGTGAGCATACTAAAAAAATTCCTCTTGATTATTCATTAGCAAAACACACAAATATTGTTTACTCGTATTTTTTTCCAGTCAGTCTGAGGTTTTATACCACACACCCGTTATCTGAATGGAATATGCTATGAATTATGATATCATTAGAAGGAAATTTTTAACACACTGAAATCACATGAAATATGGATGAACTCAGAAATTCACCACCAGAACTTTCATTTGAAAATGGAAAATTGTATTTTGCCAAATAATATATCAAAAGGGTGAAATGTTCCAAAATATGGGGGCAATATAGTTGTTATCAGTACTATATAGTAAAAAATGACAAGCTACTGATCTGCTGTGTCTGATATAAATCAAGATACTTCGGAAGTTTTTATTTTGTACATAAAAGCAGTCAGTTATATTACAAAATAATATTTTTGAAGTGCATGATGAAATACATTTAATCACATAATTGTTCACATAAAATTTAATTCAAAAAATTTCAAAATATTTCTAAAGCTGCCTTTGTAATGAATCTGCTGTTTTAATTAATAAAAATATAACACAACTGTAATTTTTCTGCTACACTTTCCATCTACTTTGTTTCATTTTTTTAGGTAGGTCTTCTCCATTTTGATAAAGTGTGTACATTACGTAAACCATGCATCTTCCCTGCTTTCCAGTAGACAATAAAAATTGACCCAGTGTAATCACTGCAAAATTATTGCTGTTTATGAAATAATTTAAATTATTTTCTCTAGTTGCTCATATCTCCTTGTCGCCTTCCCAGAGTTATATCTGTTGCACTCTGTTAAGAAACACTGGAAGATAGCCTGTAGAACCAGATTGTCTCCCACACAAGCAGGTTTTCTTTTCACTGAAACTGACACTTAGTCTAGCCACAACAACCTTCCTGCTCAATCAAAATTCCTGTGCAATTAATCTTGCTGGTGATTTTTCTTCTCTGGGACGTCTTATAACTGACCTTTCCTTGTCTTTTGTATTTTTTCAGAGACTCTTTCAATGTTTTCCTGTATTTTTCTTTCTCCTTCTTGTTAGTATTCCTTACAGATTTTCTTTTCCACTTCTTCAGCACCATCATGTGGCATCCACTTCACTTATATATCCCTATGGAGGATGCTACAAAGTGTCTTCCTCCTCATTCAGCTTGCTTCTATTTTGTTGTTTTTCCTGTTTTTCAGATTCAGTAGCATCTCCACATGAATGTTCTTCAGCTTCCCCAGGTAGGTAACCCAAGTTCTTATAAGGTAGCTCCTCAAATATAGTCTGAGAATTCACCCTATGATTCATTCAGAAAAAAAAATCAATGTTAACTTCACCTTTACTTCTTTGCATTCTGTACTTCAAAATAAGCACTTTGAAACTCTTGTCATTTTACTTTCTGTAGTGGCTGAATTACTGTGGCTTTTATTCACCATTTTCATCAGTTGTTGAGTGAAATATCAAGAATGGATTTACATTCAGAAATGAACAACAATGCTGTGATTAATGTTCTTCTATTCTGTATACTCACAAATCCCACATTTTGGGGAAGCCCTCGGATCACCCTGCAGGGAGGCAGCAAGGAAGACCTAGGCCTGGCAGACCATGTACCCATGGTTGAGGCTTCAGTGGCTGCAAATTTCTAAGTAGGAAAGTCCTAAAGACAGATTGCACCATCTCTGGCATAAGCATACAATGACTTGTCAGAGAAGTGATTTATGTATGTACCAAATATAGGCACTAAATATGAGCTATTTTATACTTATTCCATACATCTGTGCATAGCAATATTATCTGTCTTTGTTTGTATGTTTGCCAAGCCCTCAAGCAGTGGGACATCCAGCTGTGAGCTAGAGAAGGGAGTGAATTGGTCAACATAATCTACAGCTCACCATTCTTCTGTTTTATTGTAGTGCCCCATACATCAGTGTAAGGCTGAAACTTGGTTTTGGTCTGTAAACATTAACTCTTTCTTACTAGTTTTTCTGGTTCTTCTCTTCCTCCAGTAAATTATTCTCTTTGATCTGTCTGTTTATTAATAGTAAATATTCACTTTCAAAATGTCAGACAGCTCAGAACATTTAATTCCATTTCTATAAACAGATGTTTCAAAATGAGGTCATATTTTTTGGCAGAAAGATTGAATGTTTTGTCCTCTTCCACAAAGTTCTGCTCTCTTCCTTCTGTCCTCTCATTTATCTATTACTACTTTTTACTTTAAAATGATCTGCCTTGTTTCAGTCTTTTTTTTCGTTCATGCTTTCATGGGCTTTGCATTATGCCATCTTGAATTCAAACAATTCAGACAGTGTAGAGAAAAATATATATGCTTACAAAAATAGAACATTTATAACTGCATGGCTTCTTACTACACATGCATAAAAAAAGCCTCCAGGAGACCCCAAACCAGCTTATATTTCTGTACACACGTACCTACACATGCTTACCTGTATGCTCCTTCCTTTCTGACTTGATTCCTGTTTTCTTCCTTCTTTCTTAAAGACTAACGAAAGAGTTTACAAGAATTTATGTAAATATGTTTTGTAGGTTTGTTTTTTTTTTTTACATGGGACTTTCAGATTTATTTTAAGTTAGCTGTCATTTCAAATAAAAGGTTAATGGTTCCCTGAATCAGAAACTATACAGGAATCCAGTATATATTTGTTTGACTCACACTGTCTTACAGTACTTTTATTTCATTATATCAGTTTTGTTTTCTTTTGCATTGAGTATTGTCGCAGTTGAGTGAACTCCTAAAAGAAACTTGAATCTCTCAAGAATGATTTCAGGATCAAATTTAAATTATGCTATTATTTGTCTTTTAATAAGATATATCTTATGCTGTAAACTGAACCACACACATTTTTCCTGTGATAAAACCAATCCCTTAAATTTCTGATTAATTTTCAGAAAACTTTGAAGACTTCATAAACACCAATGTTAAATGTGATAAATAGCTTCTTTGGATTATTTTTTCCAGTATGCAAGTGAATATGTCTATTTTTTTCACACTCTTGATGCTACACAAATGCAATCTACAACACAAAATATCAGTAAAAAATAATGTCTATTAAGTTGTTCAGAGTTAGTTGCAAAAGGATTTATAACTGCCTATCTTGATCTAAAACATAACTTGATGGAAATATAATGGCATAATATAAAGGCATGATAAAATAAAACAGCTTTTACCACAGGTAATACTTTTTAAACAATAAACTTGAAAATCTGCAAATATAAGGTTTGTAGTGTTTAAGTGGTGAGCTTTATCAAATACATTGTTGTATTTAAGACAGATAACAGAATATTTTTTTCCTAATATTATTTAGACATAAAATAGTATTTTATTCTCTTAGGCTGAAAATACTCTGTAAAGCAAAGTAACATGAAAAGGACTTTGCATGACTTTTATCATAACTAACTATTCCTGTTATATACCTGTTAATTTTTTGGAACCTATGAATAATCCAAGAAAAATAGGCCAGTTGACAGCATACTTTGATTCCCTGTCTACTACTTTTAGTGCAGCATTTATAGCTACCCATATCTGGTTTTCTCCTCGTTACCGAACAAAGTGGTAACCAATGGTTTTGGCCTGTCTGACTTTTTAGTATTTCAGAATTATTTCAGAATTATTTTATTTTCACACTTGATAGTAAATACATTCATATATTCCCTTCCAAGTGTGTTTTCACTCTCGATGCAACATACGAGCAATAGGCCTATACTATAATTTTCTCAGTAATCTATTCTATACTCATTTGCACCTATCATTGAAATTGAACTTCATTTTCATTTGGCTTGTGAGAGTATGCATCCCATTTTCAATTTTAAGAAAACTTGGATATTAAGCTACAATGTCTATTATCTTTGTTTCTAACTACGAATGAAGGTAGTATACCCATAAAATAGTAATGTTTCATTTTTATCCACTGCTTCTGTAATTACAGATATTAAGACATTCTGATGATAAAGTATCTCAGTATATGTAGTTTGCAGTTCTGTATTTCTGAAAAAAATATTCATTTATACTTTTTTAAAACAAAATCTGAATTCAAGGGAAAAAAGCCATAAACAATATATTAGATAAAAGGTAACTAGAATGTGTGTTATGAAGCACTATAGTTTTAAATACAATTTTATTAGCCATTTTCATAAATTCCTTGGAAGTGCTAAAGAACTTCTTTTGATATTCATATAGGATGTTGTACTACAAGGAACATCACTAAATTCAATGCAGCATATATGCAGAAGAATGTTCAATATCCATAATACTGTTTTGATTCTGATCATCATACTACTAACACAAAAGTGGGATTGTAGACAAAGGGGAGAAAGTTTACTAGTAGCAAAAAATATTAAATCTCTGGAAAATAGTAAAACAGAATTATATATAAATTACTTGACTGAAAGACTGAGAAATACATGAGCAGGTCTGACTTTTGGTTCAGCTATCCAATAAAATTTATTTTTAAAAAAGAATGAACAATGCATAATTATTTTTTTTCTTCACTGAAATATAAAGCATGGAATATCATTTTATTGATGGGCAGTGATCTACTTGAGCCAAATGTAATATAGTTTGTACCTCCATATTCCATTATGGATTTTCTTTTACTGTTCCCCTTCTCCAATTAGCAAAGTGTGCAGCACTGGTTTTATATCTTCAGTCACTCCACACTTATTCTTGTACACAGTGCTATCTGTTCTGTTTACAAGACAAAAAAGAGTTAACCTTAGAAAACCAAGACAGTTTCCCATTTTTGTCCAACAGTATGGTGGTTACATAGTCACACAGGTTCTATCAATGCTGCATGTATAATTCCACTGATCCAAAATTCTGTATACTAGTTGCTTATTGAAAAACTTCCATCATCTCTTCATAGCATCCTCTGTAACAATCCTTTGAAATCTCTTGACATGCCCAATCTGGATTTAATTCAGCCCTGCAGCAAGACTCTATGTTACAATTTGATTTTCTTCACACTTTTCAGTACTGAAGAATCAAGTATCTCCTTTCCTTGCCTTTGTGTTTCACAGTTCATAAATGAGAATTATTTATTTAAAAGTTTTTAATGATAAATTTTAAGATTCAGTACAAAGATTCTCTCAGTAAAAACCTGAGTAAAAAGAAGGTCAACTTGGCCTTCATTGAGCTAAATGAATATAGTATTGAGCTGCTTGTTTTAAATTTCTTCAGAGCAGCAATACTAACAGACTAATATTAATTACTATGAACACAGTAAGATGTCATTAAAAATAGCATCCTTGAACTTAGATTTAACACTAACCCTAGCTCATGTATCTAAAAAGGCTGACTTCTGAATCTGATAAAGTTATTTAAGGATGCTTTTATTGCAAAAGAGGGAAATAGCTACTTATAGATAATAATCTATTTCATTTACTATTGCTTGTCATATGTATTTCTCTCCACAGATTATAAGAATTTTTTGTGACTAGCTCAGACTTTGAGATCCAAATTGAAGGTACCTTATTCAAGGCAGATGAATCATACATCCTTTTAGTAGGTAAAAACAGGTAAGCAGTGAAGATGCTAAGTACTTGTGAAAACCAGTCAGCTACTTATTTACATAAGGAAAGTTACTACTGAGCTTCTATTTTTGAAAATGCCCCAGTGCCAATTATGTAGGCCAAGATTTAGGTCAAATATTTTCATGCCTGAATTTTATACTTGCACTCTTCACTGTAGCACAGTCTCAGAGATTTTTCAAGCTACAGTCACTCAGGAGAAAACATCTATTTCTTGGGTATAGTACCCTAGCTATACAACTTGGGGGTAAAAGGAACACATTTTATGGTTTTACTTTCTGTACCCTCTAATTTGTTTAGACATAGACAAGCAAGTCAATTAAATCAAAACCATCCAAAAACAGGAGGACAAATATTTAAATACTTATTCAGCAAGAGATAACTCTTTAATTCAGTAGCAAATAATTTCTTAAGTAAGGACCATCATATTTGATGTTAACTAGCTGTTAGTAAAATAAAATAAAAAAAAAAAAACAAAATAAAGCAAAAACAAACAAAAATTTTAAGGTAGGATTCAGACTGAGGTTGATACAGTTGCATTTCATTTTTTACAGGTAGATACACAAACTAAGTTTCAGCTACTACCTCTGACATGCTCTTATCCATCAATAGTGTTAGACGTAAGAGTTCTCTTTGTAATTAGTGGAGATTTAGTTATTAGGCATTTAGTGCCATTTTAGATGCCGTAGAATACCAAAGACATCATTCTGGGGGGCTGGTCAACATGACCCAAGACCAAACGGAGACAGCTCTCCTTCTAGACATCTAAATGTAGCTTTCTAATTCTTGAAATACACCCTACACCAATTTCTGAATCGTTAGTTTAAAAGACTGTTTTTGTCTTGCCTAGTTCTCCTGATTCACTTGTTCATTTTCATAAGACACCAAACATTCTTAGTTCATAAGGTGGCTTCTCCGCTTTCTCTTTTACTTACATCTGTGACCTCCTGCCTCATTGTGGTTAGGATTTACTAAATATTTAAAATAGAAATCTTATAAATCTGATCCTGGCTTTTAAATACTGTGTATCAGAGAACAGGTTGTACAGGACATAATGCATACAGCAGTCACTCGATTAGAGGTGAGTGCCCAGAAAAGAAGAAGGAAAGAGGAGGAATGTCCTTCATCCCCATTGTGTTCCCAGACCAAATTAGAGATTTAATAAGGCATCTATGGATTTCACATGCCCCTACAACAATGCAAATACTGAAGTGGGGTTTGGATTTTTTTTTTAGATTTTCAGGTTTGTACTTAAGCTCACAAATAGGAGACAGTAGGTTTATAAGTTTGGGGTTTATTTCATGGAACTATCTGAAAGTATTTTAAATGTGCACTCTGGCACTTGAAAAATAACATACATCAAGCCCCAAGTCTCATAGAACAATTTTTTTACCACTTTAGTTTAGACATAAAAAACATAAAAAAATTAAGTTTGCAACCTAAAAAAATAAAAAGCAACATTCTACTGACAACTTCATTGTACTTTATTACTACTAATAAATTATTGCGTTAACCATGACAGAAAGGAACAGAGAATTGCATAAATGGACACACATAGACTGCAAGGCTCAGTATTTCTGTATCCTACTTATAATTTTTAAGTGCAAAATTATCATTCTCTAAAGTTAGATTTGTTTCAAACAATTTATGCCAAGTTTTTGGTTATGAAGAACCACAGGGAAAACCGATTATTACCAATATCTTTGTAATTCACACAGGGTTAAGTTTTAACAGTATTCTCTGAGGGCAGAACTTCAAAGAGCATTTGAAACTTAAAGGGAGCATGTTCATTCACAGTAGTGAGTGGATGTTACTCCAGCATTAAAAAGCCTGCTTGTAAGATGTTTTCAGTACATCAAGAACTCGATTTTATTTAATATAATTTATAGGCATTCAAGGTGACATTCTCTTTATGTAATCTGAGGTTATTAATCACTGTGCCCTTTGTAGCTAATACAGAGACAGTTCTCCGACCTATTTAAGGATTATTCCTGTGTTCTGATTTATATGTGGGGATTTTGTCAAATTAATTATACCTTGGAGATGAAAACAGTGGTCAGCTAAGGTAATACCTTTAGTATAATTTCTTTAATATCCAAATGCTTAGGAACACAGAGGATGTCCTCTTTTTAACAAGTTTGTGCTAAATAAAAGAAATAGGCACATACTCAGAAGCAGAAGACAGTCACTAAGAAAATTTGGAATAGGAGGAAATAATATACAGGATGAAACTGTTTGGGACATATCTTTAGTGTGTTTGTTTTTTTTTTTTTCCATAAGACATATAGTTTGTTATATGGTTGGACCAACGGGCCGAGGCCAATGTTATGAGGTTCAACAAGGCCAAGTGCCGGGTGCTGCACTTGGCTCACAATCTCACAACAACCCTATGCAGCGCTACAGGCTTGGGGCGGAGTGGCTCAATAGCTGCCCAGCAGAGAAGGACCTGGGGGTGTTGGTGGACAGCCGGCTGAATATGAGCCAGCAGTGTGCCCAGGTGGCCAAGAAGGCCAAGGGCATCCTGGCCTGTATCAGGAATAGTGTGGTGAGCAGGACTCAGGAAGTAATCATCCCCCTGTACTCGGCACTGGTGAGACCCCACCTCGAATACTGTGTTCAGTTCTGGGCCCCTCACTACAAGAAAGACATTGAGGTGCTGGAGCGTGTCCAGAGAAGGGCAACGAAGCTGGTGAGGGGTCTGGGGACAAGTCTTATGAGGAACGACTGAGGGAATTGGGGTTGTTTAGCCCGGAGAAGAGGAGGCTGAGGGGAGACCTTATCACCCTCTACTGTTACCTGAAAGGAGGTTGTAGAGAGATGGGGACTGACCTCTTCTCCCTCGTGACAAATGATAGGACGAGAGGAAATGGGTTCAAGTTAAGCCAGGGGAGGTTTAGGTTGGATATTAGGAAAAATTTCTTCACTGAAAGGGTTATCCAGCATTGGAATAGGCTGCCCAGGGAGGTGGTGGTTTCGCCATACCTGGAGGTGCTTAAAAAAAGGGTAGATGTGGTACCTGAGGACATAGTTTAGAAGTGTTTTTTGTCAGGTTAGGTTAATGGTTGGACTCTATGATCTTAAAGGTCCCTTCCAAACTCAACGATTCTATGATTCTATGATAATTATAGTACTTGCAAAGCAAGATTGCCATTCAGAAGTTTTTGGAAAGAAGCAAAGTTGGTAAAAGTATCTCGGTGAAATGAAGGTGTTATGTTCTTCAGTTAAGAAAGATATCCCTTGACTGTCTGGTAACCCTGAACAAGTGAAGTACTGGAGGTGTTCTTAAACAAAGCAGCAAGCACATTCAGAAAAGTATTGCTACAATTTGCAATGCATAGAAATAATGAGTTCAGTACAATGTGGTGATAACATGGGCTCAGCAGGGCCCATGGCCAAGCAGGGCAGGCTTGTGAAGAGCTGGAGACTGGCACTGTTGTGGTGTCACTGAGGCAGGGACTGGGGGCTCTGGACTGAGATGAAATGGGGTCCTGGGCCATGGGAGGGTCATGGGAAGCCCCAGAGGACACTCGACAGGGCCAGTAAGGCCTGCAGAGGCCTGAAAAAATGTTCTAGGTCATTAAAGTTGAGAAACACTCTCTGGAATCACCTAATTATTTCTGCTTTTCGGAATCAAGACCGTTAGGGACTGTATTGCTCAACTGGGCATCTCAAATAGATATCTGTAGTTATGAATAACTCAGACATTTGCTCTCAAATGGTGCTGCTGAAACCAACAGCCCAACCTAGAAGTAAACAAGAGTTGGTATGACCTTTTGAAAGTCTCACTGACGACATTACAAAAGGGAGAGGAAAAGACTGCTGTGGAAAGAGAAGGAATCCAGAAAGGCAGAAAGGAAGGGAGAGAAAAGAGGGGAAGCAGGAAAAGAAAAAACAAGCACAAAGGCAATGTTTTATTGATGCTAGAATAATACATGCTTTGACATGATAAGATTTGGTGAATCATCATACTAACAAACTGAGAGTGCTCTTTCCTAAACTCCAGTGAATGGCTTTCAGTTGTAATGAGCTCAAACCAGGTGCCACCTACAGTCCCCTATGCTTCAGTGTGCTGCTTTGTAATCCACTCAAAAGTTTACACTAGCCATTAGAAGTGCAGACACTTAGAGGATTTGTGCTTGAACAAATAGGTCTTTGTTTATTTTAAAGATTCATCTGTCTGAGTAGTTGCCTTTGGCTCCTTATCTCTGAGTCCAGGTTTGAACACTCTTTTATGTTCACAACAGCAACATGTATTCTCTGCTGTTTTTGATAATTCTTTGTAGAATCTTATCAGTCTTTAGCTACAGAATGAAGATGAGCAAAAATTTATCAATAATTAACTGCGGAACTACCCATGTAAAGGCGTGAATTCATTTTTGCTATGTCACTATTTCTGAATCAGACTTTCATTTTTCTTAATGATGCATTCTGGTATACAGTCATGTGATGCAACTAGATTGATTCCAGTTATTTTATGTTAATATATATATATGTATGTGTCACAGAATACTGTAATAGCTTCTGCTGAGTTGCTATTCCTTTTTGCTGAATAATTTCAGTCTTAACAAATCTCATCAAAGATTAAGCAAACAACTTACTTGTGGACCTTGAATTTCAGCCTTTTTAATGGTTCATAGTTTCTGAAAAGCTGATATACTAGACAAGTCTCATCTTTTGCCTTGATTCCAGCTCCACAAGTCAGCCTTTTCATGTAAAACATTTATTATTAGAAAAAAAAAACAACAACCCGGAGACAAAAATAAATAGAAAGCTGACAGGAGAGAGGATAATATCAGGCTATTACAACAAATTTTTTTTTGCTTGTTTGTTTTCGGAGGTATCTAGACTCTTCAAAATTTTTCTACAGAAGTATAGCTAACAATAGAAAACAAAACAAACAAAGAATTTTACAAATTTCCTTCATGTGTTAAGACATTTAAGATACAAACTATTAAACTGTGAATCAATTAGGAATAGTTAAAAACTAATGGTGCATTTCTAGCATTAACACCATAAAACTTATCAAAACCATTCCTTTAAGAAAGCTGTCTCCATTTTTCAATGTTCCTTTAATATCATTGTGCAGATACTTTCTGTAGAAAAAATACATTTATTTTTCTTATCTAACAAGAATGAAGGTTAAATATACTTTATATACACACACGTATATATATAAATATACACATACACACATGCACTTTTAAACATTCCCAAAGTGTAACTATAGATTTTGGGTATAACTAGTGCTGAGCAAATTAAATGCAGTTTTTCCAAGAATGATACATCATGGAAAGTATAAATGTCATAAACAAAACATGAACAAGACTTCTCATCTAAAAATACTCTCTTTTTTAAACTTAAGGACTGATGCCACTGATGCCTTTAAAATTCCTATTTAATGGCTAATCTTATGTGATTATGAAAACCACAGATTCTTATTTACACGAAGGGCATTCTGCATTATTTGATTTATTTTAATAAAGACTATCCTCAAAACAGTAGCATAAAGTATGCACTTCCAATTGCCTCCATTCCAAGACCAAAATCTATCTAAAAACTTCATAAATATTCCTCTTCTACACAACTAAAAAAAAATAAATAATGTATTTGGGTGTTTCTGTATTTTGTATTTCTTGTATTTCTTGAATAGTAATGTCTACCTCATAAAAAGCAAAGTGAGCAAACTAATAATAATACACTTTTTGTCTGGGTTTTTTTTTTTTTGTTTTGGGGTTTTTTTTCCTCATAAAATACATAAGTAGTAGCATATAATATAATCTACTGTACAAACTTTCCATCTGGAGAGCATTCAGTCTGGAAACCATTGCAGATGCTCTCTGATCTGTTTAGAAGCTTTCTTAAAATTTCCAGTTTAATTTTGTTTGCAGACAGTTCATATTACTTTTTCTTGTGCAAAAATTATCATCTAACTGAAGTAGCTCTTTTCTGTGTGTTTACTTCTTGGATTTATTTATATACAAGCATTTTCAGCCTTCATTTTTCCAAGAAGCTACACCTTTTTGATGTCCTCTTCATAAAAACTTCCCTTTATTGTTTTTCCCTTCATTGCATTTGTAACAGAGGAATTGTTTTAAGTATCAGCTCCTGAATTGCAGGGGTTTGGTTTGGGGTTTTGGGGGTTGTTTTCCCAAGGATAAATTGAATTTTGGCAACATATCTATGAAGAGTTGGTCTTTGTATAATAATAAAGATATATTTTTTTTATTGTTATGGGTTGTACTGGATAAAAGGATAGCAGTCCCAGACATCAAACTTAGTAGAAGTTCAAATGTCTCCCTTCCTTTAGATTTCTCTTTTTATTAAGACAGCATACGCAGAATAAATATTTTGGTACAAGCATAGCAAGTCAAATTTTCTCTAACTGTGTAATTTTACAATTTACTGGTTTGTTCATAAAAACTATAGGGTAAAGCAGATGATATTTATTATAAACTTATTGCTTGTACTGGTTTTGGCTGCAGTAGAGTTAATTTTCTTCATAGCACCTGTTATGGTGCTTTGTTTTGGATATGTGATGGAAATAGTGTTGATAATGCAGGGATGCTTTAGCTATTGCTTAGCAGTGCTGACACAGCATCAGGGTCCTTTCTGCTTCTCATGCTGCCCTGCCAGCGAGCAGGCTGGGGGTGCATAAGAAGCTGGGAGGGGACACAGCCCGGACAGCTCACGCCAAAGGATCAAAGGGATTTTCTGTACCATATGACATCATACTCAGCAATAAAAGCTGAGGGAAGAAGAAGGAAGAGAGGGGGGTGTTTGGAGTTCTGGCATTTGTCACCCCAGGTAACTGTCAGACATGATGGAGCCCTGTTTTCCTGGAGATGGCTGAACACCTGCCTGCCGATGAGAAGCAGTAAGTGAATTCCTTATTTTGCTTTGCTTGTGCTGACGGCTTTTACTTTACCCATTAAACTGTCTTTATTTCAACCCATGAGTTTTCTCACTTTTACCCATTTCCATTCTCTTCCCCATCACACTGGTGGGGAGTAAGCAATCGGCTGTCTGTGCCTGAGCTGCCTACCAGCGTTAAACCATGAGAGCTGTTCTACACACACGAATCACAGGTAGAATATTTTAAATCCAGATGAAATATTTTTTTAGATATTTTCACAAGATGGCTTCCATAATCGCTGTCTTCCTTCAATCAGTGGAAACTATCCACATGTGTTTACATATATACCAAAACTGTAACTAGGGGACCTCCAGACAAATTTATTGTAGAAAGAGTTACAGGTCCCCAGCTTGATAACACTGAGGGAAAGATAGGACTCCATGTCACTCACTTACACATGATACTTACCTGTATTTACACACAGTTATCATTTAAGTATCTCCTCTAACCCAACATTCACTGTCAATATTCCATATATCCTGAGTAGACTTCTGCAATGTAGAAGTGAAGAGACATGACTGGATACCATAAAATATGGCATAGAAAGAAATCAATATACCCCAGGTGCAGTGTAAAACAGCTGCTTTCTTCCCTATTTTCCATGTTTTTTTCTACAATACTTATGGGATGATATATTAAAATGTTATTTCCTTCAAAATTTATACTAAAGTATGAACTGAAAGGAGCACACTAAAACTAATGTTTATGCGAATTAAAAGGAAAAAACTTGAAATGCCTTTAGACAACTAAATGCACGTCAAAAGTTTTGGGAGTGGATATTAATATGTAAATGTATTTGGATATCTGACTGAATACAGACAGCAGCGATATGTTAAGACAGAAAGCTATACTAAAGAAGGTGGGTTATCTTAACCACTGTGCTCTGTGTGTATAATGTAATATTTAAAACCACATTAATTCTGACACTTACATAGTAAAATGTACAATTCGCAACCTTCAAACTTGTTGGGGTTTGTTTGGTTTGGTTGGGTTTTTTTGGTTTTGGGTTTGTTTTTTTTTTTCAAAATTAAAAAAAAGAAAACAAACAACCAAAACCAGAATTTTCCTATTGACATTGTATCAGAAGCATTCCTATCAGGAAAAAGTTGAGACCAAGTCCATCTTACTGTGAGTCTGACTAAAAAAAGATATGTATATTATTTTGACATGCAAAAATGCTTTTAGGTCAAAGCAGTAGTAGTTTTAGGTAACAGTTTCTTCTAATACAGTGATCTTTTAAATTCTAGAACAAATTTGTAGAAATAGAGATACTGAATGCACCATTTGCAAAATGGTTCACAAAATTACATTGTGCTTGGTTGCTGGATACAACTTTCTCCTTGTTCAGTAAATTTAAAGCATTATCATTACTCCTGTGTTTCGATTTTTTTAACACAGTCTAAAAGTGAGAATCAAGCTACAGTAATGACAATCATCTTGGTCCTCACTAGGTAATGGAATTGGGGTATCTAGAGTTAAAACACAAATTACAAAGGCTGACTGCTCTTTCTGGTGTTTTGGTCAGGGAAAAATGGCAACAAGTAAAAGACACAAGACTGAAGTAGGAGTTTTATCTGACAATTAAATGTTTCAATGCTTAAACTTTAGACTTGATTTTAAAGTCTGCTCCTAATAAAAAGGGAAATATGTTAGCATTTTTAACCTTAAAACATAAAGTGTTCTGAATATAAAGTTGAAAAAATTACTTCAAGTCAATATAGTTGCAATGGTGGCAGAGTATATAGACATAGAAGATAAAAAAAAAAAAAACAACACACAAAACCAAATGCAAATAAATGTTAATATAGCTTTGGTAGAAAGAGGGTAATGCCAAATCATTTTTACCAAACAATCTATTCATTGAATATTTGCGTCCTCTTTTTTAAGGTTATTTCTGTTAGAACTGCTTTTGGATTTTTTTGTTAAATCTTTGAATATCATAAAAGAATTAACCTTCACATTTGAATATGATAGTCATGAAAACTCTGACCCTAAACTCCATATAATAGATTGGGCATCCAAATAGGAACGAAATACTCCCATAAACTCAATAGGAATAATACCTCCGGTATGTCTGTGGTACAGTTTGAGAAGCAGAGTGAAGATTGTTGCACAGCTGATGTACTAGGCAGGGATTGCATAAACTGTGTGGATAAGAAGTTTTTACAGCATTCAAAATGAAACAGGCCAAAATAGCAATATTTAACATTGTTTTATACAGTTTTCTCTGAATTCCTGACAAGAGACAAATGTTGCAGCGACAGCTGCTCCTGCTCCCTTCCATTCCCCTTGCAGCGATTGCACAACCTCTTACAGCTGCCCTGCATCTTGACATAATACCTGCTGTACATCAGCTACAGATGAGGCACAACATGTTTTCAATTTGAGCTGTCAAAAAAGGCATAAGGGAAGGGGAACAGTACTGAAAACAACCAAACTATTTTAATGTTGTTTGTGTTTCTTCAGTCACTCTATATAGCTATGAAAATGTTGATCATGGGACCAGTCATGCTTATGCATCCAAATCATCCCGCTTAAATGATGAGTGATGAATCCTTTTTATAGAGTGATCTTTTTCTCAATTAATTTTATGTGTTATATTTTGATATTTAATATGCTGACAGATATGGTTACCTTCAGCAAGAAATTCAGCCAAGTCAATTTCACTAGCACAAACAATGCTACTGTATGCATTAGCTGTCTTCGCGCAGACAGGAAACTTACTTTTCTTTTGAGTATTTTACATTCTTTGTATGTTCAGTCTAAAGTAGCCTTGGGAACAGGAACCAAAATCTCTGCTTAAATCTAGATTAATTGGCACTGCAAAATGCAATCCTGTTTGTCATTGAACTTTGAATCAAAGTGAAATATAACAGGAGATGTGAACAAAGAATATTTTATTACATAATCATGTCTACAAATTTGGTTTTCTTTTTGGAGATGCACCAGATGTCTTAGTTTTGTTATGATTGTGTTAAATAGGAGACTTAGAAATTTGCAAATAGGTAAATATATCTGGTAATTTTTTGACTGTGGAGTACTAGCACTTCTAAATTCACCTTTATACAGATCCACTAGCTATTTCTCCTTCTTTTTGTGCCCTACTACTGGCCCTTGAATGACTTTCAGAGACCCAATGAAACCAGTGAGGAGGCAGTAAGTGAAAGAATAGCTCTGTTTCATAGTCTTCTCATCAGTTTGGCAGATGAAATCATTTTGCCCCCAACACAGAATTGCTAAAAGAATAATATGGCAATTCAAAACAGATTTTGATTATATTTTCATCACCAGGAGAAGACCATGTCACGTTTTTATTTTAGTTCAAATAGACAACTACGGAAAATAGTAGTCTTTTGATCATCCACCCTTGTCTCGAGTTCCTTACTCTGATTGGAGTTTCTTATTGCAATATTTTGCAAAAAGAATGAAGAAGCAATCCCTATCTTCCTCATCTTCATTTACCATTTTCATAATAAGTTGTTTATCATATTACTAATGATATTCACAATTAACATCACATTCCCTGTGTTCAAGAACGTTACTTATGAGTTCCTATATAAGAAAACTGGAATAATGTGAAGTAACTCCAGGGTAGTCTGATCATGAGTTTTTTGTAAGCTATAATTCTTCTCTGGAGAATTCCTTGTCTCTGTGAGTACCTAGAAGGACAGTAAATACTACCGCATAGCAGTTTATTACAATTATATTATCCATTAGTCCTTTCCCAAAAGGAAATAAATTGGCACGCTTACACTGTTACAATCAAAGTCTGATTATCTTGTATGGTCCAAGGGAAAATCTTAACGATTTTAATAGTCTCAAGCAAGCAATGGTGCTGTGCTATTTTTTTAATGGCAAATTCACCTATTTCACATGTTAGACATTTAAAACATCATTAATTCTTTGCTATCCTGACTGGAAGTAGCAAAGCTCCGTTTGAGACTTTAGCCTTGTGGGGCTTGGTGCTCCAGTGGGACCTCCATTTGTGAGCACTTCTTGCTCACAAATTTGAGTATTTATGTCTCACCAAGTTAGTATAAAGAGTTCCATCTGCTGATGCAATAATATCCAGCAACATACGCCTTGCTAAACAGGTGGAGGAGTAGAAGATATGAATGAACAAAGAGGCAGCTGATTCATGGAGCTTCATTTCTACTACAGATGATTTTTGGTATCACGTGAGAGTGGGAAAAGGGGAGTGATACAGCAAGGCACAGTCGCTCTAACTGTTTCAAATGGGTGCTCCATAGGTCACAGCTATTACTGTTGGAAAGAAGTTCTACAGTGATGGATGAGGAACAATATGGCAATGGAGGTGGTGGCTGTCATTAAAAACTTGCATACCTGTGAGCAGGATGCAGTTAGAAAGGACAGGTCACTGTGCAATATTTTTTATTCTCTACTTTCTCTTACTTTAGGTAATGAAACATCAAGTAATTTCCTTGATTTCCTTCATTATTAATCCCTTCATTTGAGGGGGTAAAACCCAACAAATTGTAATCTTGTGAAATTAGAAACATGAGAGAAACTTCTAAGTACTGTGAGTGGTAATCAAAGTGCAGAAGTGAGGAAAGGATACTTTCTGATGGTTAGTCAGAAAATCTATTTGAAATTTGATTTTTGATGGGTTTGTTTGTTTGTTTTTTAAGAACAACTGGCTCAACAAGCCAAAACTTTTCAAAGATCAGTATTGCTGCCAAGAAAAATGTCTTTTTTTCACATTCATGGTAGAAATGGGAGAAAGATATATAACTACCACTGTCAGTGAGGTACTTTTTTAGCTTATGGGAGACTCTTCTACCAAACTGAACAAAACAGGAACTTAAAAAAATTGCCCTTGCACAGCTTGGGTTTAATGTCTTCAACACTAAGATGAGGAATTGATCATCAGGGGCACTGGAGGTGGTACAAACGTCTTCTGCCCTGTTATACTAGCACCGCATTCAAACTGGCAAAATAACATATTCTGGCTACAAAATTGAAAGGCATGTGAAACAAAATGTACATTTTATGTTAAGCCAGGGCTTTTAATTGTGAGTCTTCATTGTGAAGAGTTTGGGGAAGAGGAGGGAGAGAGAACAAAAATCTGAGAAATATCAGAGATAGAGATACTTCAAAGATATTTCATTGAAGACTGAGGCATTTTCAGTCCATCTGGGCGAAACGTAACACAACCCAGACTCTTAAGCATGAAAGCTCTGTCAGGTTACCCCGCCAAATCAGTTTTTAGCCATATGAAGATTAATTTGTGAATTATGTAGCATAGGCAGTGAAGCCAGAGAATATGTTTGTCTTCCTATTTGGAATTCAGAGACACAGGCATTCCTGCAACATACATCGGGCATGAAGAAACATATTTTTAAGAATTTTCATACAACTAGAACAGTATAAGATGTGCAACATGCTTCACATACAGGCATAAAATATAGGTACAATGTAACAACACAATGGACCCATTGAATAAAGCTCTTATTAGCCTCTGATAATGATGCTTTATGAAAACAATTAGAAAACCTAATAAAAACGTAACAAAAAATAGGTTACAGTACATTACAATATATTATGAGTCAAAAAAAGACTAGCTGGTTTATTGAATACTCACTGTGTCAAGTGTCAAGGGACATTAACCTAACAGTTAACAAATTGATTTTTTTTATGATTTGTTGTTGTTTAACAGTTTTGGGGGTGCTGGCGGGGGTGTTTTTTGTTGTGTTTTTTTTGTTCTTGTTTGTTTTTTTGAGAATCAGTTTAACCATTTCTCCTTCATTTTGACTGTTCTCCTTCCTTAATCTTCATTGATATTTTTGTGTTGTTTTTTTTCTAAGCAATTTTTTATTTTTACAGTTCTCTAAGCACAATACAAAACCAATCATGCTCTGTAGTTACCCTGATTAATCTTTAAGCAGAATTAGTACAGCTCACTCAAAAAATACCATTCAAAATGCAGTCTAAAATGCTACAGCTTATCACAGGGAAACTAATAAGGCCCTAAGCAGAAAGTGGTGGTGGTGTTATTATCTGTGGGCTTTGGTGAAGCCAAGTGAAAAGTCATTTATGCTATTGAAGATACTGAGCACTACTGTCCTAAATTTCTTGAATCAGTCAGAAAACAGACTATGTTAAAAGTCTCAGTTGCTTGCCTTATGCAGTGTTCCTGCCCCTGGGATCAAGTGAGGTTCATTGTCTTACTGCATGGACTATGCAATCATGTTCCACTGGACAGGAATTGTTGGGCTACAGTATGGTGAACAGGAACCGCTTTTCAGGCCATCAGTCTATCTCTCTACTTTGTTTGCATGTCTTCCCAACCTTGTTAAGTAGCAGAATTTCAAGGAAGGCAACAGAATTGTTGCTTATCATCAGGCCAGAGCAAGAGATTTCAGATGAGATGTGGAAGAAGTAATGCAGATCATTGTTAAGGCATCAGTAGTGAAAAAAGAAACAGATCTAGACATATACTATTAGTTTTCTTTTTTTTGTAAATAATAGGGTGAAAATTGTAAATAATTTTGTAAATAATGGGTTTAACCCCAGCCAGCAACCAAGATCACATGGCCACCTGCTCACTTTCCCCCCAAGGAGGGTAGGGAGAAGAGGGAGAAAAGGTGGGGAAAGAAAAAAAAGAAAACTTGTAGGCTGAGACGACGACAGTTTAATAGACGTGCAACGGAAGAGGATAATAATAATAGTAAAAAGTATACAAAATAAAGGGTTACAACACAAGCTGCTCTCACCACCCGATGATCAGTTGCCCACCCCATTCTGAGCAGCCATCGTGGATTCCTGCCCCCTGGCCAACCCTCATTTATATACTGAACATGATGTATATATTATGGAATATTCCTTTGGCTGACTTGTCCTGTCTATGCTCCCTCTTAGCTTCTATGGGAAGCTGAAAAAGTTCTTGACTAATATAAACATTACCTAGCAACAATGAAAACACCATGTGTTATCAGCATTATTCTCACACTAAATCCAAAACACAGCAGCTACTAGAAAGAAAATTAACTCTATCCCAGCTGAAATCAGGACATGGGGTGGCTTAAAAATTTCCTCCCAGCAGCTTCCTCCCCTGTTGAAGTCTATTACTTTTGACAAAGCTTTGGGCTGTGGCCTGTAAACATAACCTGGCAATGTGCACTTGCAGCCCAGAAAGCCATCCGTATCCTGGACTGCGTCAAAAGAAATGTGGCCAGCAGGCCGAGGTAGGTGATTCTGCCCTTCTGCTACATTCTGTTGAGATCCCACATGGAGTACTGCTCCCAGTCTGGGGCCCCCAACGTAAGAAGAACATGAACCTGTTGAAGCAAGTCTAGAGGAGGGCCACAAAGATGATCAGAGGGCTGGAGCACCTCTCCTATGAAGACAAGCTGAGAGAGTTGGGGTTGTTCAGCCTGGAGAAGAGAAAGCTCTGGAGAGACCTTATAGCAGCCTTTCCAGTACCCAAAGGAGGCCTACAGGAAAAATGGGGATGGACTCTTTATCAGGGAGTGTAGTGATAGGATGAAGTGTAATGATTTTAAGTTGAAAGAGGGTAGATTTAGATTAGATATTAGCAAGAAATTCTTTACTCTGGGGGTGGTGAGACACTGGAACAGCTTGCCCAGGGAAGTTGTAGAGGCCCCATCCCTGGAAGTGTTCAAGGCCAGGTTGGCTGGGGCTTTGTGTAACCTAGTTTAGCAGAAGGTGTCCCTGCCCATGGCAGGGGGTTTGGAACCGGATGATTTTTAAAGTCCTTTCCAATCCAAACCATTCTATGATTCTACGATCTATTACTGGGGTTTCAGAAGTAGCAATCTATGTATAGTCAAATCGAAATGTAGGGGAGATGGTCTGCATTAAATGAAGGTGAACTGAGAATTGAGAATTACACTGGAAGTTCACATTTGAAAGTCATACAAATTCTGAAGTTAAAGAAATATCACGCACTGTTAAATGAGAAGTCTATTTTAAACTTTCTGCAGTTTTCAATCTATACTAAAGCCTGCTAAGCCTTGTAATGTGAAGTCTTTTAAACAAACATCTCCATTTTATTCATTCATGGTATATTTGAAAAATTATTGAAAATTGATTTTCAGAATGAATTCTCATAACTTTTCTTCTTTGTTGGCATCGAAGAAATACTATGTTTTTTACAATATGCAAAATGAATAGCTATACTGAAAGAGACCAAAAGTATCTAGTCCAGTGACATGTTTCTGACAAAGCCAGCAGTTGAGATCAGGAGAAGAGTATAAGAACAAGACAGCTATACCTGTGGTTTAGACCTAGAAGTTGTAATCCCACTATCCTGATTTTGTGTATTCACTCTTATTTACTCACGTAAACACATTTGGCATTCAAGTATCTATTGACTTGACTTGAATTCAATTATATGTTATGTGACATAGCACTAATTTTGGTTTGCTTTTTAACCACCAATGTGATAACCTTACATGGTCCCCTAACTCCTGTGTAAGAAGAAATAGTGAACAATTCTACCATTGTCTGCCAGTTATGATTTTATGAGCTATAATCATATTTTCTTTCATTTTTTCTTATGTTAATTCATTTTAATGCCATATCATATAGAAGCCATAATATACATCCAAATGTCCTTGTTGCCTCTACTTAATATCTTCAGTTTTACTAAATTACTGTTGAGGTGAATATCCTTGAATGAAACATGGAGTCAAAGGATGACACAGGAGAATACAGAGTGGCATAGCTATTTGTTTATTACTTAACTAGTAACTCCTGATTCCTATGTCCTTTTTGCTGCTACCAACAATTAAGCCTATGCTTTCACAGAACTATCGAGGCTATCTGTAAGGTATCTTTCTGAGGAATATTAACTGATATTCACCATGTCTATATTGCTAAATGAAGCAGAACAACATTCAAATTCCTAGCTCCAAAGATAACTATTATAAAAACCCACGACATTTTTTTTTTCTTTAAATGGTCCAAAACAAAGTTTTGGAATAAGTTAACAGTCAGTGTTCTAACGCTTCATCTCATTCCTCCTTTTTTTTTAACAATATCAATATAGCTTTAACTGTACAAATTCAGTTCTAAAGTCCATAACTAAGGTAGGTACAGTTAGAAAGGCTTTTCTCCATATATCCATCATTTGAATTCATGGCAATTTCTTTTCATCAGCTCATTTTATCATAGTTTAGTTTATTTTTGATTACATTGAAAATGTAATATTAGAACTCACTTGCTGCTGGAATACTAGAACTATCCTTGCTATTCATCCTGGTTTTTACATGATTTTACATGTATGATGAACAGGAGTATTTTCGGTACGGATCACCACTAATACTTCTTTCTATTGCAAAATTTGTCCATTGTTTCCCTTTCTTTCCTGCAATAGAGTTACTAATCTGTGAGAAGGAAACAAATTTTAAATCTAATAAACCTTGTAATAGTTTAATTCCCTAAAGCAACTTAGGAGAGCAACTTTCAAAGTCAAAGGTTTTTGAAAATCCAAGTTCATTCTATCAATAATATCAAGCTTATCTGAATGACTATTGACTCCTTCAGAGTACTCTGAAAGACTGTTAAAACATAGCTTCTTGGTATAAAAATCAGTGTTGATTCTTCCCATATATTCTGTTTATGCACTTATATACAAATTCTGCTTGGTATTACACTTTAAAATGATTTTCCTTGTTTTCCCCATGAGTCTTTTCCTCACATCCACATTGAAGCCTTTTCTAAAAATCATTTCCTTACTTGCTCCTCCCTATTGCCTGAAAATAAGGTCAATTTAGATGATAGTTAACATACCAGTTAACAGTTTGGTAATTTCATATATGATTTCTTTTAGAACTTTTGAGTGAAATAATGTAGTTCTATGCCTTCTATTGATTTGTTCTAAAACTATACTATTAACATGTAAGTGTGCGATATTTGCTTAGATTCTCCCCTATAAAGACAAAATGTGGAATAAGAATCTCCCTAAACTCTTTTGCTGTGAATGCTAATACAAATAATTCTGTTAGCTTTTCTATTACGTTTTATCTTTCCTTTAGTGTTCCATTTTTGAGATGATCATCTATCACCCCTGTCAGCTCTCTGGAAATTTTCTATTTCTGATGTGCTGGAAGAAGTTTTTAATATTAGTTTTAATGCCTATAGCAAGTTCCTCATGAAAACCTTTTTTTTACAGTCTTACAGCTTTACGTTTTCCTTGCCAGGTTTTATGTTCCATTTATGAAAGAGAATATTCTACTTTTTATAATCTCCTTTGTTAAGTATATAACTACTTCAACTTCTTTCTTTCTCTCCCTATTGCCATCCTTTTAAAGTCATTATTAACTTTTACACAATTACTTTGAACCACTCTAGACTGTCTCTTGCAATTGTTTTATTTTCTAAATAATGTTGTCCTTATCTGTGGTAACTGAATATATGATGAAGAGGATCCTGCTACCAAGCTTAAAGATTTTCTGAAAATAAATGCTTAGATGCTCAGCAAGCAATTAATAGTACTATACTTCAAGAAAATTGTTGCAAACATAAAGCAGCATTGATAACAAACTAATGTGAACTAAATGTGTCTGAAATGAACAGCTTTTGAAAATGGCCGGCAAATAGTTCTGAATAGTATTACCTAAAAACACAGAGGAAAAAATATACTTAGAATTTAATACCGGCAAAAAAAAATATCTTGGAGTGTGTCAGATAACAGTTTGCACTTGTTACAAACAACACATCTTAGCTATACTTATGGGGGGCAGAAACATCTTGGCAGCTGGGGTTCCCATTGTACATAACAAATATGAACTGCCGTAGCTGGTATTTACATTTCAGTGTTTTCTTTCTCACCATTCCGTACTATCTATTTTGGATAGAGAAAACAATTAGTCCCTGTTCTTCCTTTCTGAATTTAGGGACTTTAGGTTAAAAGCTGTGTTAAAGAATTTTAGCTGTCTGAAAGTAAAGCATTTAAATTTGAGAAAGGTGTCTAGAACAAATGAGACAGACTTTCCACAGACTCCTTAGCTAACACATTTTTTCGCTACTATCAGTCATGTAAACTGATCTGATTTTCTGTGGGTGGCTACCCAAGGGAAGCCACAAGTGTTTCTGATAACATTGTACAAGAACATTTATAGAGAGTCAGAGAGGGTGTGGCACACAATGCAGCAGCAGAGATTTCTTTCAGGCCTCTAAAGATCCCTTAACATGTATTGCTTTTGCAAATAAAGTTGCTTGATTAATATGTGACTAACCTTCTTGCTCCTCACTGAAACTTCTTGGAGGTTTTCACTGGAATACCAATGAAGTGAAAGAGTTTTTCCTGTAATGTCAACAAAAGCTGAACCAGTGAATAACAGTTCCCCTTCTCATGTGTAAGTGGACAAAAGGCAAAAGGATAAGAGATCCTTTTTTACTCATTATACAGAGTAGTTATATTTTTTTTTTGAAAGCCTTTATAATTTTTCTCTTAGAAAAAAAGTTATTTTTCAGACAAAAATACCAAGTATGCTTATAAATAATACGGTTAAGTATTTTCCTTCACAATCAGTTCAAATACAAGATTTGCAATTTAATGCAAGTATCTGATAAGGTCTTTTTTATCACAGTTCTGCAAGAGGTCTAACACCTTCATTCCATCAAGGTCATGTCAAATTTATTATGTACATTCATGTTATATGTCTGAATTTCACAGTATAGCAGAAGCAACTACATAATACAAAATAATTCTGTGTGAC
This sequence comes from Ibidorhyncha struthersii, assembly GCA_013398815.1. Lineage (NCBI taxonomy): Eukaryota > Metazoa > Chordata > Aves > Charadriiformes > Charadriidae > Ibidorhyncha > Ibidorhyncha struthersii. The sequence continues at coordinate 216,191 of VZSZ01010404.1, forward strand.
ATAAAGTGTCAGAAAAGGGCCTCTGTATTTCAAATGGATAACCAAAAACTTCCAGACGACAAGAGATTAAATACCTTCATTATTCTTTTAGTATATTTTATTAAAAAAAATAAATAAGAAAAAGCTTGTGTTCTATGTGGAAGAGAAGCAAAACCAAAGTGGTTTCTACCGTGTTTGTTTTTTTTTCTTTTTTTAAAGAAATAGAAATATGAAATATCAAAGAGAAGATTCCCAGGTCTGCTTAGTGAGACAAAAACTTAATTCTCTGTTCTAGTAGAAGATTTTTATTTATTTTTTTAAGAAAAATAAGGTATTCAACAATACTGGTAAATGAACTATGAAATTTTAATTCCCATTTATTCTTGTTAAAGGGTATGTGGAAATATTGCACAGATCTGAGAACTGGATTCATGTGAAACATTTCACTCATGTCAAAAAGATAAGTCATGATAATGTGCACTTGGTGCCTAAGCTAAATGTAAATTCTCTTGAGAGCTCTTGTCTTTCTTCAGCTTATTGAAATATTCCTTGATAAATTTTACTTAGGAATAGTCTTGAACTAGTAATAATATGTTAATACCCTGATGCATGGGCTTATGCCAAAATTCATGAAATGAACTTTTTCATTGCCTCCTTACTTAATAATTTCAAAGATAAGCTGCTGTATTACAGAGTTTCACTATTTTTGCTTCAGATAAAACAAGTTTTTTACAAATTTGCATTGCTGCTGTGTTCCCACTGAATTTGGGACTGCGGTTATCTGTTATTTTAGAAAATCAGAATGGGATTTGATTCTTTTTTTTTATCATTTGAACCAGAAATATTATGAAAAGACTTTTGCTTTCAAATTCAGGCAGATTCAGAATGTTGATGTTAGGCCTAAATGTAGCTTCTGTGACATTTCAGAGTAATTCCGCATGTGTAAATCCCTGGGACCCCTTTAAATCAGTGAAAGGATCTATGGGCATAGAATATTTAAAGTAGTTAATTCTAGTGTGACAGAACCAGTTTCTTTCAGGGAACAACTGGTGTGAGGGTCCCTGTCTAAGTTGATCTTTCTGTCTACTGACAATCAATGTAAGGCCACGGAGACTATGTTATGGCATTTCCTTGCAGAGAGTATTTTCAGTAGAGATGCTCAAGCTCACGTGATTGGTATTTAATGGAAAGTTAGGGGTGAATCAGCTTTGGAGCCAGGTAGCTTAGCAAGTACTTCAGAATGTTTCAGGATTGCAAGTGTGTTGCTCAATATGCCCCAAAAGGAAAAGTTGTGGAAGAATTGTGACCTGAATGTGGGACACATTTTTTAATACTGTTTCATAGATAAGAAACTTTTGTTGGTTGTAAGGCTGTTAGCTTCTGTATTTTTCCCCCTCAGGTGTTGCAGACAGTTTTGAGTTTGTCCTTTTCTATTTTCTCCCTTAAAGGAAGTACAGAAAGCGAAGAATTTTAATATATCCTGAATATCAGTGAATGGATAGGAACAAAACTCCCATGAGGAAAGAAGTTATATTAATCCTGATGATGTTGATTACTCCAGAATTTGATACCTGAACCTAGAATTCCCCATTGCAAAGTCTGTAGATAAAAAAGAAAATAAAATAAAAAGAAATGTATTCAATTAATTCTTCTCATTATTATATACTTAGTTGTCCCATTTTACCACATACAAAATAAATTTAATATATAAAACATCTCATAGGATTAAGTCTGGGGGTGGTGCAGTTATGGCTTCCTCCTGTAAAAAGAAGAAGGGACCAATAGCCCAGCTAAGTGCTTATCCACTAATGCAGGTAGCATGGGCAACAAACAGGAGGAACTGGAGGTCACTGTGCAGCAGGATAACTATGACATAGTCACCATCACAGAAACGTGGTGGGATGACTCACGTGGCTGGAGGCCTGCCATGGATGGCTATAGGCTCTTCAGGAAGGATAGGCAAGCAAGGAGAGGCGGTGGGGTGGCCCTGTATGTCAGGGAGTGTTATGAATATCTTGAACTGAATGATGGTGACAATAGGGTTGAGTGTTTATGGGTAAGAATCAGGGGGAGGGCCAACAAGGCAGATATCATAGTAGGAGTTTGTTACAGACGGCCTGACCAGGATGACGAGGCAGATTAAATATTCTACAAACAACAGCTGGGAGAAGTCTCAATATCGTGAGCTCTTGTCCTCGTGGGGGACTTCAACTTGCCAGATATCAGCTGGGAACACAATACAGCAGGGAGAGAGCAGTCTAGAAGGTTCCTGGAGTGTGCTGAGGATAACTTCCTGACACAGCTGGTGAGGGAGCCAACTAGGGAAGGTGCCCTTCTGGACCTGTTGTTTGTAAACAGGGAAGGGCTTGTGGGGGATGTGACGGTTGGAGGCTGTCTTGGGAACAGTGATCACAAAATGATAGAGTTTTCGATTCTGGGAGAAGCGAGGAGGAGGGTCAGCAGAACTGCTACCCTGGACTTCCGGAGGGCAGACTTTGGGCTTTTCAGGAGCCTGGTTGACAAAGTCCCTTGGGAGGCAGTCCTCCAGGGCAAAGGAGTCCAGGAAGCCTGGATGTTTTTCAAGGAGGAAGTCTTAAAAGTACAGGAGAAGGATGTCCCTGTGTACTGAAAGACAAGCCATCGGGGAAACAGACCAGCGTGGCTGAATAGAGAGACAGTGTTGCAACTTAGGGAGAAAAAGAGGATTTATGGCCTTTGGAAGAAAGGCCACTCATGAGGAATACAAAGAGGTAGTGAGGCTATGTAGGGAAAAAATTAGAAGGGCCAAAGTGCAGCTGGAACTAAACCTG